>CM075189.1:33063678-33201178 GCA_037577475.1 Chaunax sp. Z400 | reverse complement strand
AGATCAGATTCGGTTACTGGTCCTGATGTAAGTGTTTGTAGTATATGGTCTGTTCAAGGACCATCCAAAATTTGGAGACTATAATTTCTGTGTTTATAAATTCACAATTTTGACATAAACTTAAAGAAATGCCTTCCAAATCTGTCAGGAGGAATTTATGGTAATTTAGTTTGACATAAATGAGTCTGCTCTTTTTTACTACAGGCTACTGCACTGAGCTACTGAACAAATGGAATGAAACCAGAACCACAGTATCTGTTGATTGATTCATGTATTAATTGATGAATCATTCCAGCTCTGACACAGACCAATGCTGATAGTTGGACGTATATTTTAACACTAATCAAGGTGCTACAGCTAACAAGCTAGTTATCTAGCCTGCTAAATGGTGTTACCAAGCTGAGATGAACATGATACACACGTGTTCATGCTTCTACATAAGGGCACATTAGCTAGTAGATGTATCTAGCTTGCAGTATCTGCACCTACCAATGGACAACATACATTAAGTATCAAACAGTTTCCTGAGTTTTTTCACGAATCAATTTGTACCAGCTTTACTTTGCATTCAGTCTGTACATCTTGTATGCATGTAACTTACAGCCAATGATGGAAGATACACGTCAAACACCACCATTACTGCTCTGCTCTGACTGTCCATCATTTAAAAACACACCCACAATTACACTGCAGCCTATTTAACAATTAGTACTGCACATAACATTAGGCCCATCCTTACCTGCCAGGCAACACACACGCATGCACAGCCAGTGAGTTCATTTGCAGCCGTCTCTGTGAAGTGCCACACTTTCAGTTCCAAATGAATTTTAAGAGGCATCTGCAGATCTGCTGAGTCAGCGGCAGCTGGAGACAAGAGCAATGATGGATGGAAGAGGAGCAGAGATGATGGAGGGAAAGGAGAGGAGGAGCTGGCGTAAGACAGGATGGAGTGCTTAAAAATGAAGATGTTGGTGTGGAGGGCTGGGAAATGGACAGAGAAGGGAGTCTATTTCCTTTCCAGCGATGACAAGCTCAAAGGACGAGCTTTAATAAAAGGTTCCCCTGTGAATAAAGCCTGTTGTCGTCTCATTTTGGAAAAGAGAGCCATGTCTTGACTAGAAGTGCTTCAGGAATGGAAAAGGGATTTGTGGACTGACACAAAGCAAAAAAGGTGTCATAATTTTCTGGGCTTCATTTGACCAGCTGTCATGAAACCTCCGTCCAGAGAGCAGGGTGTCACTGGAACAGCACGAACATGGGAACAGCTCGGACTAGAGGGGACGTGTCGTCACAGAATATTGACTCGGTACCTATTAGAACAGATGTTGTGTATTGATAGGAAGGCTTAGTCTTCTCGTTAACTAAGTCATTTGTTATGGTTAGCAGATAATGTATTGACATGAAGACCATTATGTGCCCTGAGGCATGCAGAGACATAGGCGAAGGTTCCGTAGACCTTCTGTGTTCTCCTTTCGTTGGTGCATCCACTTATTGTGAAGTTCAATTATAATTTTCCTCATGCATTGTAAGTAGTCAGTATTAATCTACCTTTAACCCATTGATGTCAGTGGAATTTGGCATTCCCATGTTCTTTCAAATCAAAATATGAGGCTGCAGCACAGGCTTTTATCAACATTCAAACAAATGTTAAACAGTTTTATATGATTCTTATTTTTTGTGCATTTTTTAAAGAGAAAATCAATTTCAAATTTACTCCAATACAAACAGGACCATCTGTGCTTTCCTTAACATGTTTAAATTTATAATCCTGGTCATTTACAGTGTCTGTATTTGTATACAGTATATGATATAGACAAAGAGTTCATCTGAAGTAAAATGTTCCTGAACTACTTATTGAAGAAATATTTTTCATCCCAAATCAAAATTAGCTGCAAAGGCTTATCATTTTTCTCTAAAAGGGGCTTTGACTTTAAAAAAAATACACCGTATTTTAGTGTTTTAATAAAAGAGTGAATCAAATCAAATGAAACAACAGTTTGAGAGCACTGCTTGTTTAAAGCCGACTGTTTAGACCACAGAAATACAAAAGACAGCTGGGTTGACCGCAGTGGATGAATCATGAAGAAAATCAAGAAGATTAAAAGAACCAAGAAAACAATGTAGACGAGACCAGAGGTAGAGCGACCTCACTTCATAAATCATAGACTGTTTCTGTCGAGACAAGCTAACAGCTATAACTAACAGCACAGTACACCCCTCTCTCTCTTCTATTAGTCAGTGTAGCTCGCCCAGCAGTCGATCTCTCTGTCTACATGAAATCAATCGAAATAAATATAAACCAGTGAGGTCATTCAAACAGGATGGCATTTGCTTAAAAATGATTAAAATGTCTAGTGTTCTAAATGAATGGTTGTGTTGGTCTATACAATCCACAGGATAAAAAAAAAACATGATTAAAGGGAGTCTAATTTCATTTCCAAATGATTTGAGCGATATACCCACAAGAAAAGAGGAGATATTTAAAACACTTTCAAGTCATCTGTACGTCAAGTCTCAAGTCATGAATACCAAACGAAAGTCGAGTATTGTATATGTGTTAGTCAAGCAGGTCTCAAGTCCTTAAATTTACACCTTGAGTCGAGTCATGTGACACTTCTACTATTTATTAATTTCCTGAGGGAAATTTTGTGAAATATAAAAAGTGTAATACCTAAAACTCAACAGTATTCCACCAGAAAAATATCTCATATCATTAATAAACGTTATTTTGATGTTAGGCCTCATTGCAACAATTTCCATCTATATGATGATACAGGTACACACCTAAAACACAATCACAATTACCAAAAAACAATACAGCGCTTTGGATTATGGACTCTATAATGAGAATCTGATTGGTTTGATGATGCTAACTGCCTACATTAGCCGTAGTAGCATTTGTCAGATGGAATCAAAACATGCGTACAATTATTTCTCATCAGATCAGATTAAAGAAAGAACAAACAAAAAAAAATAGTTGCCAGTTTTAATAATTATCTTAGTAGAACATTGCATACTTTTTCTAATCTATTTTCTCATCGTAGGACAGAGTTCACAGCTGATAGTTACGATGCTGCTCGTGCCAATTCACCTAACAACAGCAGCACAAAATCCCTGTTGAGTGCTCTGCTATGGATGCTTCAGGAACAAGTGCTGCACTGTTCAGCCTTCAGAACGCATGCGGTGTGATCATGCTCAGCTCTGTGTTTACTGAAAGGAGACAATCCCCTCCCATCCCATCACTTTTACACCTGTCTTCTCTCTGACTCCACTGAGGAGACATTCAGCAGATCCTCGCTGAACACAGTGCTTCACGATGTCACTGTATCAGAGGATGTTAAGTCTTCTGCACACAGTTAAGTGATCCAGAGAGTCCGCCTGGTGATGTTCCTGCCACTGCTGCCTGGTCCCATTATCTCAATGAGTCTGTTCAAACTAAATTTAATTTAAGTTAATTTCTGCAGCAATATTTGAATCTATATACCGGCTACACTGTCACTAATAACGATTGGTGAGAGAACTAGTTTGCATTGGTTTGTCTATATGTTTGTGCAAGTCTGAGGCCTCCCTACCATTAACATGCCAAGTGCATTCATAAACACTCCCTATCCCCTGTGCAATATATCCTCATCTAATATTATTCCACTCCTGTGCCCTGCACCATTGAACCTCCTTAGTAAATTAACACATTTACTCGATTAACTTTATTTGTTTTCAGCGGCTGAATGCAGATCTCATGAGCCCACTTACTGCACAGGATACACGTTTTCAGCGTGGATAATCAAGATTAGACATTATGTTTTATACAGGTCTTGAACGTCACTCATTTTCTATGGGGATTGAATGGCACCTCACTTTCTTTTTTTCTTTTTTTCCTTACAAAGTCACGCTTCGACTGCCATGTCGGTCCTGCTTTTTTCCAATTTGTTCCATTCAGTATGAGACAAAAGAACTTTGTGAACCTGACAGAAAGTTTAGTTATTGTTGGACTGGCTACTTGTATAGAGCAGTGAGTTCAGCTACCAGTTATTCTGCATTAAATGAAGCTTCACGAGAATGAAGTGATCCCTATGCAGCATGCTACATTCAGCCTCATTCCAAGTGAATACTATCTGTGGGTATGCTTAATTTAGACTTACAGGACCAACTGTAAGTTAATTCAAAATCCAATAACTCAACTCAAACCACAGCAGCAGCAGAATAAATATCCTCCTCACTCCATCTCCATCTGCCATTTTTCCATCAGTCTGTGTGTTATGGGAATAGAATAGTGACAATGACTTTGAGCATTGCAAGTAAAATTTAGCATTGGAAAAAAAAAAAAAAAACGTGACAGAAAAAACAAGACATTGAAGCATTTCTGTTTGGAATCGTTGTATTTGGTACCGAAACACATATTTGTTATTCAATATAGATCCACTGGAAAATAAAGAAGATTTATAATAATAATAATTTCATTTCATTTTGATATTTCTTGTATCTTAACGTGTTTTTCTGTGACAAACTTCTGAGATTTGGTCAATAGTTTTCAGTGGAAGTGCTTCTGTCGGCCACACACACACATCTGTGTGTTCAGTGCCGTCAATTACTGATTTCTACCAGACTGCAGGAGTGTGGATGGTTCCACATACTTGATCAATAAGAGAGCTAAGCTACTCAAATGCTATTTGATTAAAAAAAAACAGTGATGCTACCACCTCACTGCTGAGAAATGTATTTTTGTTTTAATGCATCATAACAGATCAATAAAGTATTACATTATGAATTTGATTGGCTGAGGTTCATGAAGGACGTCTCTGAAGTCCAAAGGGGTAGAAATGTAAAGAGCTCAGCCTCAGCTGTACTTTGTGTTTAGTGCTAATCAACAAATGTTGCTAAGCTACGATGAGAAGCATTGTACACATTATACCTGGTTAATATTCATTTTAACATTGTCATTGTGAGCATGTTAACATGCCAACTGGAGTATTCAGCTGAGAGCTGCTGTACCTAAGGACGACCTACAGTAAGAGAGGTTATAGCATGGCTACAGACTTTGTTGTAGGGCACAAACCTTTTAATTGTTATCATGAGGCACCGGCAAGGCCTCCACCTTTGTCTGCCTCCCGATCCACATCGCATCAGACCCCTATGGTTCCTCCAGCGTGTGGTGGGCCCACCTGAGGACAGACCCATGTGTGGTGGGTGAGTTTTGCCCTGAGTACCTAAAGGCACCATCAGGCATTTGTACAATTTCTTATTTTATTTGAATTTATCTAAAAACAGGTGGACCAAGTGTAGAGAGAAATGTGCCTTAGCAATACCTCAGCAGCTAATAAAGCAGAAAAAGAGCCACATAATCAGACAAATTCTTTCACCTCACAGCAGAAACACATCTGCAGTGCCATAGCAACGGAATTATTGCTGCACTTTTATGCTTGATGTACTGTATGCAGTACAAATGACCTTACTGTATTTGTTCTGGTATTTACAAACCTAGACAAACAGCTTACAGCATCGAGACACAGTCTGTATAATTTCTTATAATTGCCACTTTGCAGCAAGTTGTCTGAACAACCACGGGGAGAAGGATGTCTGAGCTATGCATGCATGTCATTATAACATCCCTGAAAACATCCTGGTGGGAGGAGATGGAGTATGTGTTGCTATGAGGACATGTATTGACAAGTGCATGAAAAGACAATCCTTTTGACTTTTAGTAATCTATATTTTCTATTGTCAGGGGACTTTTGCACCGTTCACCTTCCCTCAACTTGTTACCAAGACTCCACAGATGCACCTGAACCTGAGATTTCCGTGGCAGTAAGTGCAACACGCATCTATCAATTAGTGTGCTATGCTGACATAAGAGCTCACGCAGACACAAACCTGGAACATACATTACCCACAATGCAGCTTGACCACTCATAGATTGATCTGAGATTTCGGAGTGTTGTTAATAATGGCTAATGTAGCCGTGGGCTAGGTCAAGGGTTAGCCAAAGCCTGCTGCAGAGATGAGCAGTAGGCTACAGAGTTCTTGTGAACTAATTCCTTTCTACCTCAACACCCTTAGTTTTTTTATTTTCTTTGTAGTCTTCTCTGACTTACTGTAGGTGGCATCACTTGAGGAAGCTTATCATACTTCACATTGCTCCTTCTGGAGACCTAAAAGGCTTTCCTCACATCTGCAGTAGTATGCTCATGGTATGGAAAGACTTTGATGAGTGAAGTCAATGGAGTTTCCATTTGAGGATGAGGATGTCATATAATTCAATAAGAAACTAAAAAGAGACTAAACATCTGTTTAACTTGCCTGGCCCATGCTCCACCCCTCCATAACGTTTCATGGAAATCGGATCTGTAGTTTTTACGTGAGATACAGAAAGCACCATCTTGCAATTTCAAAAAATGTGAAATTAAATTTCCTGGATCGGCACCAAAATGCAAAGGGTTCTTTTGTGGATCATGCTCCATCATTCCACCAACATTTGTAATGTGTGTCCGGTGGACACATGGGAAAGCTCCTTGGTGGAGGTAAAGGGCACTGAAGAGACTGAACAGACTTCTATAGCTACATATTTGACCACACACAATATATTGACATAGTATATGAGAGTAATGTTGTGTCCTCTGGGAGGACACTTCTTTGGAACCCTTTGTTGATGATACTGTGTCATCCTTATCCAGTCAAAATGTCTTTCTGGGGCGCAGATGTACCGTGTACCAAGGCTGTAGTCCTCTAGCGGTCGGCGGGGGTTCGATTCCAACCCGTGGCCATTTGCCACGTGTCTTCCCCCTACTTTTCCTGTCACCTCTTTGGCTGTCCTATCAATAAAGGCATAAAATGCCCCAAAAAGACCAACAAAAAATGTCTCTCTCAGCAAAGCACATGTTCCTACCTCATCAATTCATGCTGCATACAAATAGACTTTACACACTCATGATATGAATAATATGGACAGAGAGAGACCACAAGTTTCCCATCTGCCTTGCTTGTTGGGTAATGTTAAATTCCTCCTTGGTGTCCCAGGCTGACACAATTCAAAACTTCCTTTAATGTCTGTGCTTAAATAATTCTTCACTCTAGCTCTTTATGTCACTTTAATATAGCAGCTGCCAAAAAGCAGCTTTCACCTCTCGGGCTTCTGACTGTGCTATAAAAAAGATGAGTGTGAAGCCTATAAGCCAGGCCTCTCAGCTCTTTTAAACACAAGTTCACTGCCCACATCCACTACAGAGCAATTCTGCTCAGACGATTTCCACTGAAACCCCCTGATCAGGAGCCATATTTTCTTCCCATGCCTGGTTTCATGTCTGTTGTGTTGTAACTGTTTAGTGGACCGAGCACAGCCCTTTTCTGGTTGGGTGCCTGCCGTTGAAACTCATGTCTTAGTCAGTCCATGGTGCTGATCTCAAATGGTACAAATGCAGGCTGGAGCTGGGAGTTGTGCAAACATTTCTGGGAGGCAAAGTTGTTCTGGAGGCAGAAATAATCTCATTAAAAAAAAGCTCAGTGCTGGAAGAAGCCAAAGCCAAAGATGCAGATTTTGTCACATATCATATAATGTACTGGAGCCTGTTGGAAGAAGCAATAAGAGACACGATGCTGGCCAGAAAATCAGTCAAAACCGCCTTTTCATTTCACTCATCATTTACTTTTTGTAATTGTGTTGTATTGTATTGCAAAGCATTTATAACAGCAGATTTCATTTTAGCATAGGGGCCACTTTGTTTTTGCCTTATTGCCTATTATTACTGAGTGCTATATCCTTCTCAAAGATCATTTCAATCAAAGTTATAGTAGCAGTAGGAAGGGACAGTTAGATTAATGCTTTTCTAAATGATCCAAGACATATGCTAATAAACAATTATTTCATTCAATTCTACTTGCAGCCTTTCATCCATGCATGCCATCTATTGCCATTTTTCCTTGACATCATCTTCCATAGATATTATGCTACCTACCTACTTTCAAGAAAAATAGTCAACTACTACCATACCAAATTACAGGGGTGCACATAACCTTTTTGGCCTGGTTCTCAAATGAGTACCTGAAGATGTTGCTTGCTTCTCACCTTTTGTGCTGCATGCAGCAGACATGTTTTAGGTCAGGGGTTCCCATCATTTTCACCACCGACCCCCAAAATAATGGTGCCAGAGACTGGCGACCCCTGCTATCCCCAGAGGTGGTTGACGCATACAAACATTAAGTGCACACACACTAATAGGCTTATCCAAACACACAACACATATCTTTATTTGCATGGTTATAATTTCAATTTAACTACTATACATAATTTGTAACAATTATGGCTAAAATAGACTATTTCTAATAATTTAATTCATTACATTTTTATTTTTATTTATTTGATTTCTAAATTGATTTCTCTTGCCTTCATGCAAACCAATATAGTGAAACTTCTCTTGTTTAACAAAAGCAATGCTATTCTCTAGAAGTTCAGCATGATGTAGCTGAGAATGACATCGGAGCTCGACTTCTGTGGCCTGCCTGAACTAATGCCATGCTCCATTTCTGGACAGTCCCGGGACAGTATGTAAGAGTGAATGGGAGACTGCAACTAGAGGTTCCAGGATGTGTTTTTAAAAAAAGAAGAAGAATAGACTTAGCAGAGACAGTGACAAATCGTTGACAACAGAACCAAAGTCCTTCCAAAGCCATTGAGCGCTGAAGAAGGCTGCACAACGAGCTACATTTATTCAGACGCTAAGGATAACAAGAAATGTCTGCTTTGCATAAGTACATAGGCTTTTGAGTTTTGAATTTCTAAGTGAGCAGTTGGAGCAGCCAGGCAGTAATGCTCTGCACTTGTTACAGAGTAAACATCAGTTTTCAGTCTCATCACAGCTCACATTCTGCATGAATACATTACCTTGGAAATTATGCAGTATTGTAGCAAGCTGAGACGAGGAAGATTCAGCTGCACCAGCACAGCTGAAAGGACATAAGTGAACTGCACAGAATGTATACACAGATTCACAGCACTTGTAGAATGTACTGAGATCAGGGACATGCTTTTGTGCTCAAGGGTACAAGTCTACAAGTCACCTTTTTCTGAAAGTGTAGCTGCAGTTATGTCCATGAGTGTTACTACACGAAATGCAGAGCCAGGCTCCGGGGCATTCTTTGGATTTCCTTTTAAGTCGGTGCATGAGATGAAATGCAATGTTATGAGCACACTGTGCAGGATTTAGGTTATTCTTTAACCACTGTAAAACATCTAAAGTGTAATGACCTAAATGTTCCAATGACTGTAGAGACGACATAACAGGACAATTTAGCCTGGAGCCTATCCCAGCTGACTTTGGCAGGAGGCGGGGTTCACCCTGGACAAGTCGCCGGCTCATCACAGGACCAAATAAAAAGACAAGCAACCATTCTCACCTGCAGCCTCTATGAACTGCATGTTTTTGGTGGTGGGAGGAACCCAGAGAACCTGGAGAGAACCCACCCATCCTTGCTGTGAGGCAACAGTGCTACCCACTACGCCACCGTGCCGCCCCCTATATTAGTTTAATATCAGTTCATTAGCAACACAAAACACAGCTGATGCTGCCCGTGAATGTCAGTATATTTGCTGGCATTTGGTTGCAAACCAAAGTATTGGAGAAAAATACGTTTCAACCTGATGGTGGCGCTGATGAAAGGTCAGGAGATCAACAAAGTGATTACAAAAAATTCTAATAATTGTGTGGGGAATAAAAAGTCAGGGGAGTCAGTAACATTCAGTCAGCGGGGGGGATCATGAATGTCTACACAAAATGTCATGGCCATCCATCCAGCAGTTGTTGAGACATTTCAGTTTGGACTAAAGCGATGGACCAGCTGACAGAGTCAAGATCCATGATATTATTATGGATCCTAATGTTTCACTTGACCTGTCCTAAATAATTGAAGTAATTCATTAATTTAAGTTAACATTTTGTGTCAGTAGTACAGGCTGTATTCTCCAGCTGTTTTTCATGTGGTTGGTTTGTTAAACAGTCAGTGTTGATGCTGTTCCAGCTGCATCTCTAGGACGGACAGAGTGGACAGGCCGGGAAGTCCCTCCAAGCAAAGAGATGGAATCAACCAGGACTAATGCTGCTAGTGTTTTGAAAGGCAGCGTTTGAAACTTTAATAAGTGCTTACCTTTCTGGACTAAATGAAGATACTGACATTTCTACAGCTTATTGCTTGTTTCAGCATCGCCACTGGCTATTACAGACCAATGCAAGGAAAATAGACACAACTAGAGCTACACAAAATCCTACATGTTTTACTCCAGCCTTTAACTCATTGATAAAGAGAACTAATCACAGCAAACAGCAAAGGCAACATGGGTGTTATGGGATCCATTATAATGCCCCCTGCAGCTAAATGTAGAAGAAATGCCTTTATGTAGACCTAAAAGTTAAGTTGACTAAGACTACAGTCAGCTGTCGCAGCCTCACAGCAGATGGTTGGTGGGAAGCTTCATTTGGAAAGCAACAACAGGAAGTGTTATAATAAACAGCTCTGACCAAAAAACAGTATCAGTCTTTAAAATGGAAACACTAAAGAATCTCAGAATATCATGTGATAAGGGCTGGTAATGGCATCATACGCAAGGAGAAAATAAAGGTGGTTCTTGATTTGAACGTGTTTCAGTTTGTTCTCTTCCTAAAACAGTTCAGAGGTTCATACGTGATTGGATAGAAAAGAAGATCATATTGTTAGAATATTAATGATAATGAGAATCAAATAAAACGTAAAATTGTAAGTCAGGTATTCACCAAATCAGAAAATCATTATGAACATGAAACAGGTACATATAATTCACAGAGAAAGAGGTTTGTTTTTACATTAATAGAAGATAGTATTGTTTTAATACTAATACTGTATAATTATTAAGATGACTGACAGGTCAGACTTAGATTTGTAATGTTATGTAGAGTAGCATACAAATATGATTAATTAAGAAATTGAAACTAAGTCTAAAATTTTCCAAATTCTATACGTACTGTATAGAATTTGGAAAATAAATGGTGCAAGTAAAATACAATAATAGTGCAATGGAAGTATAATATTTGGACCCCCAGACCTGGGGGGACAGAGCCTTCTCTGTAGCTGCCCCCTCCCTCTGGAACTCCCTACCCAAACAAATCAGAGGCTGCACTGAACACCACCCCCTTTTTTGATATGTTCTCCTTTTATTTCTGCACATGTTAAGCGACTTTGAGTATTTTGAAAAGTGCTCTATAAATAAAATGTATTATTATTATTATAGTTGATTTTTCAGTTCAAGAGTGGTTTGATCATATAGTCTGAATGTATACATGTGGCCAAAGTGTGATTGTTCAAAAACATACACTGAGAAGATAAATATAAAATATCTGATGGAGAAATCTACACAGCATTTTCTGATGAAGTCATTTTGGCCATGAACATCATACTCTCTGCTGTTAAACTACTAAACGTCCAATCAGGTTAACATTACAAAAAAAGGCATTCAGATGCACATTTAACACCCCTGTCACACACTACAGCAGTATTTTGTCTTTGACATTAAGTCACCTCTAGAAGTAAATGACAACTGTAATTAGGTCTTTAAAGCTGTAACAAAGATGGAGCAGTGATGATAATAGCTATTAGAGACAGCTAGAATGACAATTAGTGAGGCAGAGAGTTCTCTGCGCTGTAGTACACAGTGTGTACTGTACATAGAAGTTGGCACCTTGCAGAGACACACTTTGTGTTACATTATCTGTATCTGAAGGCCTGATGGTTGAGCAGTCCAAGCAAACCCAATATCCCGATGGTGTTTCCCTCCATCTCACTCTCATTCATCCCTCTTCTCTAAGGTTGTTTTTTCTACTTTGTCTTGCACGGGTCTGAGTGTTTGCACAGTAAAATGAGCAGCAGCAGGGGTTGATTGGCTTCATGACAAGTCTCTAGACTTCTGCTGGAAGGAAACTACCAGGTGCACATGAAGAATCTACTTTAGAGAACCTCTTTAAGCATTCACATAAGTCGTGTCCTGATTATTTTTTCATGGATTTCTCCTGCGTAGAGGTCAGATCAGGCCCTCCCCATTTGACTGGGACAGAAATAATTCATGTGTTTTCTGACCTGCCACCGTTTCAGTAATTAAAGCTACTTGTTCACTGTTAAGAGAAATCAACATGGCTTGTTGGTGTGACACCCGATGTGAACACTGGTCTTTGGTGGCAGAAACACTTCGTAACACTTCTCATCACGACCAGATTGTCTTCATACAATACTCACTCATATGCTTACAGAGTTCTTGGCCGCTCTAATCACTGCCCACTGTTCATGAAACCAAGCAAGCCTTTTCTACCATGCCAGGAACGAAGGACTAAACAGTCCTTGTTTCAGTGCAAAATGAGAACAGAAAGTCGAGCTGAAATGGAGAATGTCATTTTAACTGTTTTAGATCACATCAGCGGTCATATTGTGGCAAAAAAAAAGACAGTTCTTTGGATTTTTCCATCAGAATCCAATATTAACTAAATAACACCATGACATTAACCCATCAATGAATCTTCAAGTTTTAGATGCAGAGAGCTAGAACCATTATTTCATGTGAGGAGACCAACAGTGTTACTGTAAACAGTACTTCTTAACTTTATTCATTAATCTGGGTAAAACTCAATGCGTTTTATGCACAACATATGTTCTAATTTCCCCTCTGATGTCCTCAGAACTCACTGATTTCTGCAGTTTCCTGATGAACAGATGTTCGGGCCAATAAGATAACAGGAAGCAGTACCAAGGTGTTTTTTTGGATTAACAGAAAAGTTTAACATCATTTGTTGTTGCTGTTATTAGACACTTATCGCCAGCTGGGTTAGCCATGCAGCTAGGCCTGTGGTGTTAGGACTTAATCCCAGCAAGAAAACCACCTTGGTACCGTGTTCCCTATCATCACACTGGCCTCTCCTGTGTATCAGTCTGCCTTACTCTCACCGTCTGGCTTGATCAACCATGTTCGTGTGCAGCCTAACACACATTCAGCGCTAAGAATATTGGCTAAATTTAAGATTCAATGTGTGCAACAGGTCCTTCTCTACCTGACAATTTTCATAGGAAAGACATAATGGGAAAGCATCTGTCCTCTGAAACGATCATTTTGCACGAGTCACCTGTGTCACCAACAACGACAAAAGATCATTTTGTGAGAAAGCTCAAGGTATTCAAACTGAAATGGACACGATAGTTGTGAATGTAGGGTTGACAATTTTGCTCTGGAAGACAGCAAACACTTTGTCAGCTGCATTGTTATTTTTATTGTTATTGTTATTGTCATTCCTCCTCTCTGGCTGATGATGACAGCATGCAGCACATGTGTTTATCCAAACAGTCACATGAATTCTGATCTGACCATTCTAATTCATGTAACATGAACACAAATTATATATGCATTTGATCCATGGCCACATATGAAAGTAACTCAGCTTTGAGTCACATTCAGGTAAAGAAAAACAAACATCTACATTGAGTCACATCAGCCTGGTATTGTTATTACAAGTGTTTTGACCTGTCTATGATCCTTAACATCACTACAAGGAAGTGAGAAAACTGTCCAGTTATAGCACAAGAAAAGAACCTTTCTAATAAAGAGACCGCAGAGTGTTAAGTTATATTATTTATGATTTTTAATATTTCACATTTGATTTGATATTTTCTTCACTATTAGATTTTTTTTTCCTACAGTGACGCTCTCTCTGTGGAGGAACATTAATGTAAGGTTCTTGAACAGACTGTAACTTTGATGATACCCTTTACTGCTAAAGGCTCATATTAACTATACTACAATGTATTTTTAGCCTGTGGTTATTTGTTCACATTCATTTTACAGTCAGATGAGAAACGATAATGTTCTGTAAGTCTTTTAATGTTAATAAGACATGTGAATATATAATTCCAATCAGAAGGTCTATCCAGTGGGTGTTCTGCATCTCTCCATCATATAATCATATAACATGATTTTCATCCACAGATGAAGAGTCATCTAGTTAAATTGCAGATGCTCAAATGTCCACTTATGAAGCTCTCCATCTGCTGATGAAAGCAGCAGTGAGTGTTCGTGTTCACAGATCATAGGTGAATTATGTTTCTTTCTTTGTCACTGGCATATGAATGCAAAGTAGTGCACAGACGTACATCCTAGTGCGCACAGTGTGCTTATGGTTAAGCCCAAGAACAACAACAACGCGTCATATTTTCACCTCTTCAGTTTCCTCCCACAGTGCTGTTGCCAACCACCTGCTGACGCCCACATCGGAGCTAATTTATCCCACACCCAACATCAATGTGTGTTTCATGAGATATTTTTTTTTCTCTTATACTCTGCTACATCCTTCCTGAAATGCCTTTTTGTTCACAAAGTCACAGTCTGTTAGTCACAGTAAAGTGACACATCACGCTCCAAAAGGGAGCACGCATCACTCCGTCTTCTCACGCTAACGCACAGCCACACGTAGAAAATGACTTTACATGCATGTTTGTCTTGAAAAATGAGGCTTCACTGGGACGCGCACTCTGAGAGCATCTGAGAGGCGGGATGGGGGCACAGAGGAGGCTTCGCCACACAACATTTGTTGTGAGCATGCCTGCTAATCAGGATACTGACAGATAAGACAGATAACAGGGTGTGTTAGGCTGTGTAAACCAATAAGTCATCATGACACACTCGCAAAAACACAAAGTGCACATGAAGCAGCGCAGGCCTATCAGTCACAGCTCAAAGGATGGAGACTCTGGTAGTTGTCTGTCCACACAGAAATAATGAGAGGAGAGGGCAGCAGTGAGCGGAGGAGGAGGATGGACAGATGATACCCAGTGTTGTGACATGGGGGAAATTTTTCCCCAAGTGGAGGTGAATGTGAGTGTGAATGGTTGTTGGTCTCTCTATGTGTAAGAGCTGTCAGCCTGTCCACCCAGAGTCAGCTGGGATAGAGTCCAGTCTCTCTGCAAAGGACGCGTGTTCATAGAAAATGGATGGATGGAAGTTTGAAACTGGTCGGCAATGTAAGTGTGTGAGACGTTGCCGCTTGTAATGTAACCAATGTAACATAACCACATGAGCTACCAGAGCTCCCAGTATCAGTTTACACAGCACTGTATCAGAGGCAGGACTTATACACATTTACACACTCTCTCTCCATCGCTATCACACGCACACACACACACACACACACACACACACACACACCGTCTTCCAAAATGTCTTATTAATTTATGCGTTGTCATTAATGTATGCAACTCCCCAACCGACATGCATAACAGACTGATTAATGCACACAATCTGCTACATAATAGATAATAAAAGAAGCATCATTCACAGACTCAATCAGGAGAGTTAAGTTTTCCATATGGAGAGCATCGTCAGGCTCCATCTACCAAACATGTGACTTACAGACTCTGCAGTGTCTGTGCTTGACATACACAAATAACACATGCAGCCTTGATAGGATAGCAAGTCCTATCAAGGCACAGGCAATATAACCCCATGCAAAACTGCACACACACACACACACACACACACACACACACACACACACACACACACACACACACACACGTTCAGTCAACAGTTCAGCCACAGAGCCAGCAGGGGGCACACATTACTCACTCTATTTGAAGAAGAAGTGCTGTGTCCCAAATCGCATGCTCAACCTGGCCAGGTTGAGTGTGTGAGTTCACATTACTAAGCTCCCCGGATGGCTCACTCAAAACGGACCAAAAGTTGAGTGTGGAATGATTGACACCCTCAACGGCCGCCATCTTGGCTAGCGGTACAAAGTGAGGGGCTAACAAGACTTTTTTCAAGCTTGCGAAAACTACGGCCGAGGAAGCGATGATTACGGCAGAAAACAACAGCAACAACATATAAACAAAAGTACGAACAAAGAACCATTTCTGATGAAACTTGGAGCATCGTTCATTTTTAGTTCGAATGAAAAAGCCGGCGGATATTTTTCGCGGCCGTCATTCCCGGTAAGTATCCACCGCAACAGCATCTGATGTGAGACAACACAACACTGTAGAAATCCATGCACTACACAAGTCAGTATACTCACATGCAGTGTACTACCTGAACATGAACATGCAAGACTTTACTGGGTGACTGACGTTACACGACAGTGACTATGGAGCCTCATCTGATTGGTTAATCATTTCATGTGTTTTTCATCAAGGGATGCCAATTTGACCATGGTGCTCCTGTTGGACATCAGTCAACAGAAGGAGTGCAATACACTGTTTCACTACTCATTCACCACATAATATTCAGAGGGGTGTTGTTGTAAAATCCCTTGGCTTCTGGGAGAAAACACTGCAAAAACCTTAAATTTCTTCTCTTAATAATAATAATAATAATAATAATAATAATAGTGATCTTTTAAAATATTCATTCAGGCCCAAATCCTCTGATATATTGTGAGTTTACTCTGCAGCCTGAATATGTTTGTTTGATGAGCCACTATACGGAATCTGTCACAGTCATATTTAGCAGAACAACAATAATGTGTAAAAATGGTTTGCAATCCATACTAGATTTAAAGCAAACTTAAAATTAGAAGTGGATCTAAAGCAAAAGCAAATATTTGTGCATATTTCTTAACAGATATTCTTATGGAGTGTGAAACAGCCATCACATATGTCTTCATATTTTTTCTGTCAGTCTTCATGTTTTAGTCAATACAACAATAAATGGACTACAGCTACACAGTGAAGCACTTCACAATGTGACTCTCATTTGGTCCCAGCAGGCAGCCAACAAGTAATTCTGTTTACAGTGTCAGGAAACATGAGGGCGATGCTGCATTCACTGTTTACTGGATTATCACACACATGTGGCGCCTTTTGTCTGGCAAAATACAGTCAATTTTCAAAACAATGATAAATCTATGTAATTGCTGTAAGTATAGACTAACAGTAATCCGACAACAATGTTAAATGTGATAGAATAAACATAATTTCATTCCACAAACAGTGTAGCGCTTCATTTTAAGAGCTTCAGGTTAGATTGATCAGAGGAATGAGATGTTAACCCGTCGTGAGAGCAAACACAAAAAGGAACAAATCATACTAGATGGCAGGATCCCTTACACTCAGCTCCTATTGTGTTTATACTTTGAGGTGTTTTTTGTGCTTCTACATGACTGACAAGGGTGATACTGCATCACAACAGCCACAAAAAGACTGAATAAATGACCTGAATAAAAAGTCCCAAGAAAGCTTATGAGATAGACGAAAGCAACAAACTGGAATACATAGCCTTGATTTCTTTCTCTGTCCTTTTTTTTTATTTTTATTTTTTTTAAAACATCACATATTTTGTTTGGGTCCACTTTGTGGCACAGATTTGAGTAAAGTTTAATGTAGTTTAATATACTGCCAACAACATCACATTTTATTATCCCAGCTGACATTAAAAAAGTGAACCTGCAACAGCAAATGGCCTGAATATCTTCATGATACATCTTTAAAACATATCTTTAACGATGACGCTTTGGGAACGTTCATTTGGTTTGGTGTTAACCTGTAGCTCACCTGGTCTAAAATGCCTCCTGATGAGAGAATAGAGCCACCAGCACAGCATGACAGCCCAGGAGACTCTGCCAGGAGCTGCTGCTTCCTGGCAAGGATGTTTTCCTCAGGACATTAAGTCAGTGTCCTCCTCTTCAGACAACATGGCTCTCTCTCTCTCAGCTGGAGCCTGGAGCAAAAGGGCCTGCAGATAGGGGCACACATAAGGGATTCACCATTTACTAATACAACACTCCAAACCACTGTGGTAATATGCTCATTGTTTGTCCCCCTGCCCCAATATGTTAATCATGATTTGGAAATATATTAAATCTCACAGATGCTCGCTCTCCCTGTCTTCCCATAATGTGACTGTGGGGGTATCATGTCCTGGTTTGGTTGTTTTATGACAGTGTGTTGTGTGGAGGCGTTTGCTAAGGGAGTCCCATAATGTCAATTTGCACCAGATGTGGCATACTGTATTATAAGTATTCATGGCATTACATTAATTAATGGTCAAACATATAGGAACTTCATTTAAAGCATAGAAAATGCAATACTCCATCTCCCAATGGTTCATACATTGTCATAAAGTAATTTTCACCATCAATCATTCATTAATCTAAACTAGTCATAATACAAATTTAGTTCATGCACATGAGACGTACCCTTAATTTAACTGGAAATACATTTGATTGAGGCAGCCTGCGGTGTTAGGCCATTAGCTGGATGACTTGTCAGATGTAATGGACTGTTCCACAGCCTTTCCTGCCACTCTCTAATGCAATTTTATGGACTCATGCAGAAAAAAATGCACCCAGTAATAAAAAACAAAATCTACTCATAGGAATGCATTGATAATCTGTGAGTACAGGTGCATGCATATGAAGTTAGTGCAGCGGTCCACAGCAGCATGCATGCTGCTTGTACATTTTTAGTGTTTATTTTGTTCCCTATTTATGCAAAAATAGTTTTTCTACCCTCTGCATGAAGGGCATTTTTTTTTACTAAACATGAACTGAGCCATGCTGTTCATTTGACTGATCTGTTGCTTTCAGAGGAAATCCATCATTCTCTTCATCAACCAAAGGTAAACTAATTTTAAAAAAAGAAATAAAGTAATATACAAAAGTCATGCTAACTGCAACGGCTAATAGCATATCCAGCAAACCATTATGGGCTTGTTAACTTAAAAAAACAACAACAACCTGAATTTGGATTAGTTGAAGAAACTAACCAAAGCCGCTGGAGAGCAGAGATCCGTTGGCCAGTTGCCGCCCTGCTGCTGCTCCCTATGGGATCAGAGCACTGAAAGGCAATGAAGTGAATGATCTCTATGTTAGAGGACCAACCAATGCTGCATGACTGATATGCTCCTTACAAAGGTCACCAGCTCACCATTACTCTTACCTGTTAAAGTCCAGCCCTCTGTGCTCTAAGGACCACACATTTAAACTGCATATTGGTTTGATTTGAGAATGTGGCACAGTTTAGAGTCTGGGTCTGCAGGTGGTCTAATAATCCATGAATAATCACAGTGATGGCTTGTTTCCGGTAAAATTGTGTTTTCTGAGACAGGGATTGTTAAAGCTTTATCAGTTCAATAGGAAAACATTACTTTGTGATACACCATGCAAACATTAAAACAAAAATAGATACACATCCTTAATAAAAACTGATACAACCTACTCCAGGACATATGAACTTACTTGTGAAAACAATCAGGATCATTGTGAGGTTAATGTAAAATCATTCAAATGAACCCAAAGCCATTCATGTTTTTTTTTGTTTTTTTTATTTCAGCCTCCCAGTACAAATGCAGTTAGAGATTTTGGTCTTAGTAACATCCCCTGTCAAAATAAAGGTTGAATAAATGTCCAGTTTAGATTTTCCAGTTTATACATAATGCAAAATGGTGTTTATAGAGATGTATGAACACTATTCCCTACAGGCTGTTATAGCATTAGATCTGGCTCATGCTGTGCCCAGTTCATTCTGGCATGAGACAGGAGGAACAAACATCTGATACCTTTCTGTCTGTGCCTGGGGAGCCAAGAAAACACCTTTTTAAACCCCGACACGAATTACAAGAGGATGGGGACAGACAGCAGGAATGGGTTCCATCCGTCTGTCAATGAAGCTTAGTTTCTGCAGCATGACTCAAAAACTGGTTCATATTTGTAATAATAAGTGGTGTCTTTTGCATAGACTTTTATCGTTTTTATCTTTTTTTCCGTTTCCATGGTAACAATTTGGACTCAGGCTGAATTTGTTTGGTTTCATTTCTGGAGCAAATCCCAAACACTACACAAGAAAAAGAAATTAAAAGAAAAGCAGGAACTTTATTCTGTTTTTTTCTTTTTTGTTTCCATGGTTACAGGTTGGATTTTGGCTCATCCTGTGAGTGGATTTGTCTCAGATCAGGCTCTCCTGGGCATAACTCAAAACTTTTCTATATTTTTCATAAAACTTAATATACACAAAACCTGGGAATTTTTAGCTTTTTCTTTTTTCTTTTGAAAACTGAACTTTTTTCAGACATGCAATCAACAAGATTTCCAATTAACAGCAACAGCTTAAGTAACATCTTCCTTATTGTCTTTCTTCAATGAAATGCACACATGATGGGGGACGCTGAGCATTTCATGCATGCATTTTATTTTTTCTTAATGTATGTCGGTGACTTACAGAGGGCCCCTGACCTCCCTATCATGTTTGTCCAGTTTTTCCTGAGAACATTTTAAAGCCACTTCCTATCAAACTACCTAATACCATTTTTTCAATTACCCTCATTCCAGACACAAGTCTCCTATAAAGGTGTCAGTTCGACTACAATGACTGAAATCTTGAGTGTGGGCAGAGGTAGTTGTGCATCCCTTTTACCTGTATGTAAATAGTTCACTAATGTTGTTGCAGCAGTTCATCCAGTGTACACTGAGAGAGAGAGAGAGGATCATATACATGGACTGTAAATGGACTCTACTTATACAGCACCTTTCTAGTCTGACTGACCACTCAAAGCTCTTTACAACACAAGCCAGCGTTCACACAAACATTCCTACAGTGGTGACAGAGGCTACCATGCAAGGCGCCACCTGCTCATCAGGGGTGGTGACCATTCACACAATCACTCACACACCAGGACACTTTGACATGTAGGTGGACGACCGCTGTACCGCCTGAGCCACAGCTGCCCCTCGTAACATAACAGTAACATAACCCCGTATTAAAATCAACTTGAGTATTCATCTAGTAAGATGGTGAGGATGAAAGTAAGAGATACACATTCACTGCTTAGTGAGTTTGAAGATTTTATATTTGCATCTTTAAAATAATCAGCCATATTTGTGTCACAGTCGGGCTGTGAATAGCCCAGCTCCATTGTTCCTTCCTGCCCTGCTTCCCTCCCCTCCCCTCTCCTCCTGTAGGTGTGTGCATGTGTGGACACTTCTCCACACACCTGATTCCTGTTTGGCCTCACACCTGTCTCCACTCTACAATCAACCCCAACAGCTTAAAGACTCCGGCTCTCCTGCAACTCCTCGCCAGATTGTTCAGCTTTCTAAGTGGTACAGCAGTATGTAGAGTCAGCCTGACTCTTGTGAGCAATTCACATTTTTGAGAGATTTTGTACATTAGCCTGTTTTTTTTTCCGACCAGTGTATGATAACCATCGTTTTCTTTGTGCCCAGGATTCCTCTGCCAGCCTTCTGCCTTGTGTGCAAAAACAGCCCTGCTAGAAAGAAGCCAAATATTCTTAAATAGAGTCAAATTGTCTTATATTGAGCAAAGGAAATTTGCCCAATGGGGTAAAGCAATTTTACTTGGCTGGAATTCTTAAAATTAGCATAAAAGTCTACTCACTGAAGGATTATACTGGGCCTTAAAAGTAGACAAAAATGCCAATATTTAAACAAGTTTATTCCTTAATCTCAGATTTATAATTAACTAAAAAAAGCTTGATGCTTGCTAATTTCTGTAGTATGGGATCATTTAATATATTCAAATATTTTTACTTGAGTGATAAAACACCTTATGTTGAAAATCAAGCAGTTTCCAAAGAGTGTGTTTGAATTCTAGCATATTCCTAACCTTGAAAACATAGGTGTTAAAATTAAGCAATTTCCAAACCTCCTACACTTTGTATGAACCCTGTGAGGGAAAACATTGTATTCTTTACTGAATGTTGCAAATATTGATCCAAGTTCCAATAAAGCTACAACAATTACAGCAAGGACATCTTATCACTAAAAAAAACTCAAACAAAGCACATGTAATACATGAATAACAGCAAAATACTGTATAAAATACGTCAGTATGTCTCACCGAAAGGACGTGGAAAAGAGCCTCGCTGCTCGCACCCAGCTTCCTCGGTGGCACGATGGTATGTGGTTTGTGTCAGACATAAGCAGAATGACCTCACCTCCATTCAAGGTTTTTGGAGGTTTCATGACTTTCTTCATGAAGCCATAAAACTGGACCTTTGAGTAGAAGCTTTCCCATCGGTCCTTCATCTCCGACATGTATCGGGAATTGGTTGGTTGAATAATTCTCTGCAGCTCATCCATGACCTGAAAGATACATTCAAATACAGATACAACATTCACTGAAACAAAATCAAAAACAGGTGACTTTCTCTTAATTAAAGGCACCACAAACAATGATGGATGAACCGCAGAAATACAGAAGTGGGTATTTGTATGACATAATAGATGGAGAACTGAGAAAATCACACCCTTTATTTTCTGCCCGGCCCTCTGCGTTACAGACAATCCTTCACTCCGATGAAATTGAAATTTACAATCCACTTGGGTCTCATGCTTCCAAGAATAAGATGCTAATGCTTCATTGTACACTGGCAAACATTAATCCTAAATATAGATCGAAACTAGCTGCAATTTACCATTTAAAATTTGCCATTGCAAAGAAAAGTGAGCTCTCTGAATGTGGAGTTGATGGAATTTTGGGAAGGCTCCAAGAGGATTTGGTAATACCATATGACGGTGTCGAAATTCAAACTGGGAACAGTGAATGTGAAATATTTGGTGCATTAGTTTCAATATGTGGAGACACTTTAGCTCAGCATGAGCTTTGTGGATTTAAAGAAGGTGTAGGTTTTGCTCTTAGTAAATTTAGGCAGTGTGAAAGTTCATTTGAGGACATGCAATTAAATTTTGATGAGCGTAACTTTGAGGAAAGGACAATTGAGAGACATGTCCGACAGTGTAGTTACATTGAAAGGGCCAAAACTGAGTATCTCAGAAACAGCTTAAAAACTACATTGGGGATCAACAGAAGTAGCAAACTGGTGAAATTCCCAGGCTTTAACTTAATTCAACAAACACCCCAAGATGTGATGCATATAATTTTTGAAGGCGTTGCTCCGTTAGAAATAAAGTGTGTCAGAAAACATTTAGTTCTTTTAGGACAACCAGACTTGAATGTTCTCAATACTGAATTTGCTGGATTCCCCTACTCACCACTTGATGTTAGGAATAAACCAACCCCTATAGCCTACAGCACATTAGCCTCCAATGATAATAAACTGAAGCAATCCTCAGGGCAAATGATTGTTCTACTAAAAATACTGCCATTTCTCATTGATACAATTAAAGGTGGTGAATACTACACATCATTCTTGAACTCATAGATTGATCAAATTTGGTTTGCTCCTGTTATTGGTCTACAGACAGTTAACAAATTGACTCATTGAACAGCATTTAAAGCATATGAAGAGCCTTTTCCCAGATAGCATCACCCCAAAACAACATTATTTGATTCATGTTCCATCCCAGATTAAACTACTGGGACCAATGGTACGTCACATGTGCATGAGATTCAAATCAAAATATTGCTTTTTTTAAACAATAGGCCTCAAAAATAAATTTTGAAAATATTTGCAAGTCTTAAATTAGGCATAATCAAATGTATGAATGTTGTCAGAATGAGTGCACACTGGGACCAACATCAGAAATAAGCAACATAAGCAACATACATAAAAGGAAAAATTAGGAGTGAGGGTGTGAATGTGTGAGCAGAGACAGAGCTAAACTCTGACTGGAACTGAAACTTGGTGCAAAATTTAGACATAATTAACTGAAAATAAATTGTCTTATATGTCATAGTAACAATAATGCCTGCAGTATCCTGCTGAAGCACTGAACCACATGCATTACTACACTCTGACTCAATGTTTCAGAATGCAATCTAATTTAAAAAATTGGGTCAGAAAATGTCCTCAAACTATGAACTCTGCATGAACTCTGTCTGTCCTATACATTTTTCAAATGGGTCATGATAAGCTGCATTTCCATGTTGTCATTTGTTTGTGAGCCATGCAGCATGATCCTTCATATTGTGCTGTATGTTTGTGCTGTGTTGACCAAACTGTGGTTTTCTTAATAGTAATACTTGAAATGTGAAGCAGCTCTCACTGACAATGAATAAATATAGATGAACAAACTTTAATTGATGTCATTTCATAAGATTATTAAACTGAGAATTTGTGCAAAGTGGTCTTACTCTTGAAATAAGGAAAATAATCGTGTTCCTCTGCTGGGATATTATGCAAACCATCTGTGTACCTTGCAAATAGTTAAATCTAGCTCAATATTAGCCAGAGTAACTTAGTAAGAAAAAGTTAGATATATTTTATTAAAATTAGATCACTTTTCTAATGCAAAACATGGTTGACAAGATTTTTTTTGTTTGTTTCTGAAAGAAAATAAGACTAATATCCTAGAAAGAAGCCTTTTTTGTATTTTCATGAAATTTCTTTTTTGCAGTCCCTCTCAGCCACAGCCGGACAAAGCCACCAACCCCACACCTCCCTCAGCCTTAGACACCGGCTGCTGGTGTCATTTATTCAACACCTACAGTTCCTGATAATGTATCGTACTGTAAACGGTTTATTGACATGACTATCTGACAGCTAGAAAAGATTGAAAATCACACAAAAGCACCTTTTGATACACTCTTCTTTGCAAATGGACCCGTGTCTGTGCCTGTTTCTCTCCTCTCAGACATGTTTGTCCTGAAGACATGCTAATATTGTTATATTGCTGTACCAATGGAAACCTTATGGCATTTTAACTTGCTCAAAGGCTCGAGTACACGCTTCCTTTCATCACTTTGGAAAATCTATCTATCTATCGATCTAATGCTACACAAAAACAGAGAACAAAATAACGTATTATTTCTGTAGTACTTTAACACAACCTATGGGACTTTGTGTGGGACTTGCTGGTCTTGACTTTGACTGGGGACTTAAATAACTTGTTGCTTGTTTGTCTTTACTGTGGATTTCACTCTGACTTTGAGGTAGTGGTTGGTGGCCTTTAGTTTGGACTTGACTTGGGATGTACTAATCTTGATTGGGACCTTTATTTTGGACTACTTGGTCTTTACTTCGGACTAGCTGATTTTGATTGAGGGCTTGTCTTGAGAATTGTTGGGCTTGACTTAGGGCTTGAATCAGGCCTGTAATTTGTTGGTCTTGGATTGGGAAATTAACTTGATATTTATTTGACTTTACTTTGGACTTCACTGAATAATAAGGTTGGATTTCACTTGGAACTTGGTAATTTTGGCTGGTACCCCAACATGGGACTTGTTGGTATTTATTTGAACTTGACCTGGGACTTGCTGGTCTTGATTGGCACCTTAACAGGGGACTCATTAGGGTGTACTCTGAACTTGATTGTCTGGAGTCGTCTTTGACTTGGAGACTCGTTGAACTTAACTTCGGACTTGTCTTGGTAATGGTTGGGCCTGACTTAGGACTTACCTTAGGCCTGTAATTTGTTGATCTTAACTGGGAAATAAACCCAAGTCTGTGTGTCTCTTTACTTTAGGCTTGACTTGGAACTTCCTGGTCTTGATGTACAACTTGTTGGTCTTAACTTGATGCTCAACTTGTGATCTCATTGCCAGAACTTAAGACCTGTGACATGCATAACAATAACCTTGTTTTTATCAGTGTGTAAAAAAAAATATGGGAAATGAGTGTGTTGAAGACAAACACTG
Organism: Chaunax sp. Z400; assembly: GCA_037577475.1. Taxonomy (NCBI): domain Eukaryota; kingdom Metazoa; phylum Chordata; class Actinopteri; order Lophiiformes; family Chaunacidae; genus Chaunax; species Chaunax sp. Z400. The sequence continues at coordinate 33,175,639 of CM075189.1, read as the reverse complement.
CTAATTGACATCTATGAGACACAATAGTGCACCTACACAAATTCAATCAACACACATCAACAGTGACATAACATATCATTTACCATATAGAGACCAATGCAGGCACACATGGACAAGCAGAAAAAAAACACTTACACCCTAAGATTGTCCCTGAGACATGAATTTAGTCTCTCTGTACCAAACACAAACACTTCCACACACATCCACCAGCATTGCCAGGAAACATGGAAACACACACACACACAAACTTGTGTCCATCAAGTGAGAGACATCATCATCCTGAGACATGTCAATCCTGTAAAAGCTGCTTGAGCTTTATATAATACCCAATTCATATTCACAATAAGCGATACATGACCCTGTGAGACTCCAGTTTGGGAGTGGAAGTCTTGATGTATCTGACATTTGTTAAGAAAACAACCAGTGTTATTCTCCTGCTGGATTTTATAAGGGAATCCTCATATGTGTGGCATTTGTTTTGGCAGCAGAGTGAACCACTGCAAAGAGACTTTTAAAAAAAAGTTCTATATGAATGAAATGCAATGTGAGTTCTGGAGAGTAGCTTCCATATAAACATTGAATCACCTCGCCTGTGAGTCATCCAGCTGGTTAGTCATACAATGTGTGTCAGACATAAGCAGTCCAGTGATAACAGTGACTGCAATATACTGTACTCCATTTTTAATCGATATTTAACAACTCACATCATAGATCTACATTTATCAGTTATCAATAAACAATATTGTTTTAAATTATAAGAATGAAAAATGAAACCTTACATATTTAAATGGAAGATTTTAATAAAAACAGTGTCTTACAATAGTGCAGCATCTACTAACTCATCACCTATTTTCTTAATGACATACAAATGCTTAAGGTTGTTATTTGTGTCCGGTCTCATTCATTTTCTTCTGGTACAAGGACTTACATGACTTAAATGAAGAAAAATAAACACTTTATAAAAATAAATAATTTAAAAAAAAGCTGTTTACTTAAGTTCATTTCCTCATTCTATTGGGATTTTCAATGAAAACCTTTGGAACCTTCGGTCTTGCTTGTCCACAGCAGCATTTGCTCAGGGTCATGGTTACTGTAATATTTAGAGTCATACCACAGTTACATTTTATCTGATGCCCTGGCTTACAGTGGTGGTGAAAGCTACCCATTAACATCAGGGCAGCAGAAACTCTATCATCTTCCATCTTAGTCTGAAGATACATCTGTTTACACTGCACCTCAGAACAGAACAATAAAAACCATCATTCTCATCTCTTATTGTTTCTAAATTACTGCAATTTTATTTGTTTGGGCTGCACCCATATAGACCTGGTTAGGGTCGCTTTCAATAAAAGGTTCTGATAAATAAATTTGAATGCAATGTGATGTTACATGATTCTCAGAGTTGCCATATTTCATTCATTCAGCATACAGCATAGCTAAATAGTGGACATATTCTGGAAACAAAACATAGGCTAATGGGTAACATTTAGCATTTATTGCTGCAGTTTTGTAAAGACTAAGACGTCTGATGCCAAACCAGAAGTTATTTAAAGGCAATTCATTTCTAAAATAAAAGCAAACTGGCTAATAGGGAGGCTAATTGTAGTAGTTAGTGTTTTTCATCCAATCGAAAAAGGCATAGGTCCTTTATCAAATGGGACCCTGCCCTCTCTGCAGGGCCATCTGCAACCAGGGCTGATGAGGTGTTGCTGGGGGCCTCCTATAGCCTCATCAGCAGAGAATAAACTGGGCAGTCAAAGGTCAGGATCTGCTTCCAGTGAGGGCGGTGAAACTTCCACAGTATTGCCAAGGGGGTCGCAGCATTCATGGGGTTTCATCTGGTCGTTGTGGACAGCTTTCTCTCTGGCTCTGAGGTGTGCCATCTCCAGTCTGTCATGGAGCACGTTGAGACTCTGGTTGCAGTGAAGAATTCTCTCTGACCAATCAGTGGTCTGCAGAGTTTCCGTGTCACCTTTTAGTACCTGCTCAGCTTTTTTGGAACCTCAACAGAAGTGGTACCAAAAAATCAGTTTCCAGGTAACAGTTACTTTTCCAGAATGGAAAACCAAAAAGGTAGGTAGATTCGAGTTGAGCTGGTACCACGTACTGGAAATTGTTTACTACTATGGTACCACGTTCTGGACAGGTGACTTTAATGTCCAAAAAGGTGCTGGCTGCAAGACGTTAGCAGTACCAGTAGCAAAATTAAAGAAGAAGAAAATCTATTATGTTTTTCATGCTGTTTAATTGTTTACAAAGTGCTGCTCGATGGATTCGTGAAATGTCACTCTGGACACATGTTATTGTGTCTTATGTCACTCCTCTAGAATCACACACTGGGGTGGAGTTATACCAATGTTTGATTAGTCAGTGTAATTAAACAAAGATGGCAGAGAGAAGGGTCTTCATTGTGCACCAGCAAGCTTTGGGACAAATTCCCCTCCCTCCATCAATTGTACATCAACTGTAGTACCTTTTGGTAACCATGGTATCATATCAGCATCTTTTTAAAACATCTTGTCTTTCACTCTGATGGTTAAATGCTGCTTATGCAACAATTCCCCATTTCCTTTAGTTTTTAATGGGTAGTTACATGGAAATGACATTTTTACAAGTACCTTCCATGTCAAACACAAAGTGGTGTCAGACATGTTTAGTAAGTCAGCATCAGTGTAGAGTCGCGTGGGTTTAATAGCCCATTTCCACTTCAGGGTAATTGGTTTGCCTCTTTAAAGCTCCCAACATGTTCTTCAGCTGAGTGATAACTTCTGTTGTTTGTTGTTTTGTTTTGTTAAAATATAGATATGTTGTGATCATGTGGAGTCACTGCAATATGAGTATAACCCTAAAGTATTTATTGGTCAAAACTGAAGAAAGTAAAAGTTCCACTCAAACCTTTTATGGTGATGTGATTTAGATTCATTCTCCTGCCTCCACTCTCAGACCTCTGGATGCAATCTATCATTCTGGCCCCACATTCATTACTGGAAAGCTTTAGAATGCATTGAAGTTTGCTGTATCACAAAGACCACACTGCACAAGGTCGCGATTATTTGGTCCTTAAACTCACCAATACGACACTGTAATGCAATGTGTGTCTTTTCTTTGCGTTGATGTTGTCTCATGTTATTGTCCTACCTTTGTGTTGTGTGTACAAAGTGCAGGACTTTGCATCAGACGCTGTGGTTCAATTCCATCCTCCAGTCTGTGGTTAGGTTTACCCAACAAAAACACTTTAAGGGAAGTTTAATGTCTTCAGTTAAATGTTCAAGAAAATAAACAATGTTGTCAGTCAATATTTTATTAATATGTTCTGTATTGATATGTTTGTGACTTAGTCATAACATATACTATAAAAAAATTTTAACTAAAAAGTAACTCTAAAGATTTGTTGCCATTACATTTCCTTTAAAATGTATTTACTGATGCAAATTGATTGAATATAAAAGCACAGTGCTGTGAGAAAGTATCTGACCCCCTCTTGGTTTCTTCTACATTTTAGGTCTATCTTATTCTAAACTGTGTCAGATATTCAAACAAAATTTGACATAAAACAAAGGCAACCTGAATAGATACAAAATGCAACTTTTAAATGATTTTTTTTTATTTATTGAACCAAAAATATCATCTAATACCAACTTGGCATTTGTGAAAAAGTATTTTACCCATTAGAAACTAAAACAAAAAAAACACCAAATGCATTAATAACTGGTTGCAGCTGGACTAGACTCACCCAGGCCTGATGACAACCAGCCCTGTTCAGTCACAGCATCACTTAAATAGACCATTTTCAGAAGCAGGAAGTTGGCCAGTAGGTCTCACTAGTAGGACACTAAGACAAAATCTAGTTCCAGAGGACATGAGGAGGCCTGCATATAATTTGGATTAAGAAAAATGTAAAACAACTTTTCTATTTTTTTTCCCTAATAGAATATATAGAAAAATATAGAATATTTTTCCTCCTCGCTTTAGCGATTGCCACCCATTCTAAAAAGAGAATTTCTTCTTAACATCTGACTAAGTAAAAACTATGAAGGACATGGAAAATTCATCATGAGAAAGTTCAAGGTTTGTGAAACCTTTAAAGTATAAATGTGCAGTGAATCATTGAAAAACTGTAAAAAGCAGGGATTTTTCAAGATTTTTGTTATGTTGTTAAGAATATTTCTGAAAGTATTACATTTCTAAATAGAAAAAGGCATCACTCGAGAACTGATGTGTTTGCCAAGTTTCATGAAAAAGTATTCAGGATATTTTGAGTCATGCCTCTGAAAAAACATGTTTACAGATGCACAGATGGCCAGATGGACACAGCATATATCTCCCCCGTATTCTATGCCAGAAGGATAAAAAGACGTACATGGACTGTAAATCTCTGCAGTGGTCAAAAGCATGCAAATTAGGCTATGTGCAATTTTTCTTTGAGTTTTGTCTGAGCCCTTAGAGCATTATAGGACCCAAGAACAGACCAGTCAAAATGACATTCAAAGAAAAGACCATCTTAACTCAAGGGCTCATGCTCTTTCTCAGCGGCGTGACTCACAGGCTGAAACTCTCACTATTGTTTCATTATCACTATCAGTGCAGTTTACTGTGGCTGAACAGCTGGACCGTCTATTTTACAACTGTAAAATTTGAAGCTTTGTCTTTATACGATTGGCATAATCTCTTACTCGCCTGTAAAATGAAAAACAAATACTTTGTGATACAGATAACGGACACCAACAATTTAAGTGCATCTCTCAGCCTTTGTTGCATGTTCTCCTCTCTTATTCCTCCAAAAAAAAAAAGGGAAAAAAAAGAATCAGTTCTGGTGTGACATTATTGTAAAGTATTGTTAGAGCTGCATGGAGAATCAGTCTGCCTCTTATCAATGTGTTGTTCTAATAGAGAGAGTGTGTCTGTGGGTTCACAGAGCAACAGAGGAAGAGTGAAAGATAGGATTCAAACAAGAGGAGTAAGGGAAGAAAAGAGGAGAGCAGGATAGAGTATGGACTGAAAGAGAGGAGGAGAGGAGCTCGTCATTATCGGTGTCAGTACAGTCGGATTCATTCTGTTATCTGTCATTATCTTGTTCCACCAGGGATGCAAACCCATCTCCATTGTCTGCTGTTTGATTAGGAATGATGTTAGAGGCCTGTGAGAACACACTCACTGAATGCTGATCAGCAGGCATCTGCAACAGACACAGTGCTGATTGTTTGTTTATTGTTCTTTTTTTTTTAAATCTCAATGTGCATCAAGAGTCATTACAGTTATATGAGTCAAAATATGTGACAGTTGCTGTTTATTCTCACCAATAATCAGGATAAACACAAGACATCTAAAGCAGCAGAGAAACACTCAAGAATCTGTTTCTTTCTCCTGCCAGTGAAGTTCTAATTCTGATGAATAAAGTTCTAATTCTGTTGAACAAAGTTCTAATTCTGATGAATAAAGTTCTAATTCTTGTATTGACGGATGTGTCAGTAGTTATATGTTGACTCTGGCCAACAAAACTTCCTTTTCAATGGTTAATAGTTAAGTGATTTTCACCATTAGGTAATTACGTTTACGATTTAGTCAGATAAAGTTATTTGAGCCATTAAGTCATGTGAAACATACCAAATCCGTGTGATCAACTGAAGCTTCCAATCCAGCCTGCAAAATATTATTGGCAAATGTTCTTCTCCTAATCATTAATTATTATTAATGCATTTAGAAAATGTGTATATCTACTGCTACATACCAGTGGAAGAGGCTCAGTCTGTCCTGAAAGTGATCTTGGCTTGCTAACTCATGACAATGAGCCAAATAGTAGTAGCCTAATTAGTTCCCCAGTTCTAATCAATCTTCTCTATGGACCCACCATCAAACCACCTGATTCCCAGGCTGGTCATCCCCTGGAGCTGAGAGCATTCGCCGGACTACAGGAGCCAACTCTGGAGATCATTAAGCTGGTTTATTGGATGCACAAGGTCACTTGGGTATACTGAATCTCAAACTAGTATTTTCTTTGTTTGTTTCCCGACATTCTGTGGATTTTCTTTTCTTTTCTTTTTTTCCATTTGAAATAAGGAATCATTCTCTACTTGACGTGGTGGAGGTCTGAGAGTTTTCTACTCTGGTATCTAGTTATCTGTGGATTATCTGTGGATTTCATTCCATGTCTTATATCGATTAAAAGAATCAATCGAACTTTACTTATATAGTACTTTTCAAACAAGTTGCATGTCATTAAAGGTGCTTTACATTTGCATTCAAAATAGATGCATTTTCTCCGATTTATGTAATGTCAAAACAGGAATTTTGCGACATATTGCAATGACAATATAAAACTGCAATAATCATCCAGGCTGAAACAACTGCAATTAAATATGTATACTTAAGATTTTTAAGATAAGACAAGAAAGATAATAATAAAATAATCAGATACTACACATACATTTTTTTATAATACTAATAATTCTGTCCATACTGGTATAGGCTAAGTCCATTGACCATTTACTATTAATTTCAGAGTCAATTCTCTTTTCACAGTTAGTGGCTTCTCACCTTACAGCCATGAATCACATGCCTGTAAGCTTAATTATTAAGCTCCCACATTAAACCAGTGACAAGCTATTAGTGAGAGCACCAACAATAACAAAGTCATTTTGGATCAATCAACTAGAAGCTGCAAAAAAAGGATAAAATAAATACAAAAACAAAAATTCTGTTTATTTAGCTTAACATAGCTAAAAAATCTAGATCCTTGAATTAGTTGTGTACCCGCAACTTCTGAAAACAAATGTATGTTGATTTAGTGAGTGAATCTAAAAATGAAATAAAAAGCAATAATAAAACACATGAGCACATTTACTCTCTTTACTTATTCAGACTCTGCTGCAGAACTAATGGACATAATCACAAAAACAGTATTAATTAAGGCACAAGAGGTCAAAACTCAAATGCAAAATGCAAACATTATGATCAGATGTAGAATCTTTTAACCATGAGTGCAGGCAGGGAATCTTGCGCAGTGACTCACACACAGGTACAGTATCTCTTCCACAGCACAACCTGAGTCATTTCAACTGCATACTAATTCATGCATTTGTAATTCAATGACAAGTCTGCATTGTGATTTCCATGCTCTCTGCACAGCTCCAGCTAAAATAGGCCCCAGGCTCATGTTGACCCTGACTGGGAACAGGAGGCCATATGGTGAAATATAACAGTGCATGTATTTATCCATATGTGGAGCAGAATGTCCTTGCTTCTCCAAAGCTTTTCAGCAACATGAATTAATCCATTCAAACCATGAATAATACACCACTGTTGATCCTGAACTGTGTGCATGTATTTAATTTTAATAGTGGAAGAATGTCAGAACAGTACTAGCGCTAACCGTAGCAATGGGAGATATTAAAATGAAATGCACTGGATATGTACACAATATTATTATGAAGTATATTTAGCTTCTGCACAGGTCACTGTTCATCTTCCAGTGTGATTTTAGAGAAATACATGTTTAGGACGTACATACAGCACATTTAAATTTAAAACAACAGCACCCACCATATATGCATTTACTACAGACACATTCTGAAATCAAGGTGGTTGGTTTGATTTCCATCCATCCATCCTGCTGGTGTACCATTAGGAGTTGCAGAATAAATGTAAACATAGTCCTCAATCCAGCCGCATCTACTAACTCCTTCTGGGAATCTAAACACATTTATGGAGTCAGATTGTCCTCCCTGACAGACGTGTCCAGGACATCTCCACAGGGAGGCCCAGACACCGACCAAAACCACCTCAGCTGGCTCGTTTTACTGGGGAGGAATAGGAAGCAAAGCTGTGGTGCAGAGCCTTTCATTTCTGCTCTCATCTCTTCACACATTTAAATTAGTTGGTGAAACACAGCGGCGTTGGGTGCTGGGCTGTCAGGTGTCACACTTCATCTTGTGGTGGGCATAGTGGAGGTCCCATCGCCCTGAAAAGATAAATGATTTTTTAAATATAGGTTCTACTCCTAACAGTTTCTGCTGAGCTGTTCATCACCGTCCCTCCTTTTTACGTCTTATATTTTTTGGTACTGGTTGATTTGATGACACCAGTATAATATATATATATACTGTATATAAAGTGCATTGAATGGTTCTACTTAACGACTGAGGGCAGCAGATAATCTTTGAGTACAAACACTGACAGAAAAGCAACAGAATAAGAGCACCTGCTGTATCTGTTTCCACAGCATCCAAACAAACTGGAGATTGAAATTAACGATTGAATCACATTTCCTGAATAAGGAAATCAACAATTTACATCATGCTTGATTTCACCTCATGCTACATGCATGGCACAAAACCATATCCACACGGCAGCATAGCACAGTGATTTCCCTTGATGATGAGTTATACAGGTGCTGGTTTCACAAATCACAGTAACAGCCTGTCAGTCGTGATCCAACAGCTTTGTCTGGCTGTTGCTTATTCTTCCATTACTCCCACGAAAAATGAAACATGATAACAAAAAGTGCCCCTTTTTTTTTTTTCTTCTTCACATTGAAGTCATCAGTGTCAGTTAGCGCTAACCTCTGTGACAAACACTGACTACGATTGCTCAACAATAAATGCAGCCCCGTTGTTCACCTGTCAGGTGCTTTCAATGTGGGAAGTTTTAGTTTTGGTTTAATTGATTATTTTTTTGATTCACAGAAAATGAATCTATACGTATTTTGGGACTCTGGTTAAAGTCAATTTAGCAATTAAAGAAAAAGTACTATTCATATAAATAGCTTCCATATCCATATAGGTAGGGCTCAAAATTGAAGTTGCTAATATCGTATATTTATCATTTATTAGAAAACTATTTACAGAACAGCCTCAGAATTGAGCTTTCAGATCAATATTTTTGATTACAAGAGTAAGAGAGCAATTTACACAACATGCTCTTTACAGACTGGACTCACCAATTTTAGTCGTCATATGTATTTTTTTTCATTATTTTTATTACTTTTTTGTGTTTTTTTGTATTACTAGTCAGCCATAATAATTTGCTTTGTGTAGTTTCCTGGTTGAAAATAATGTTGAGGAGTATGAGCTTCTGTTTCCCTGTTATGATCTGTGTTAATTGACAGGTTCCAGCTCTGAAGAGGACTGGCTGTCTGCCGGTGACGCTGCCGCCACCCATTGGCCGATCCTGGGGCTCCTGTGCAGCACAGATAACACTGAGGGTCGAGCAGTAACAGTTCTGACTTAAGAATAAACATAGTATATGTATGTAAATGTGTGTTAGCATGATAGCTTTGTATGTAGCTTGTGTTTATGTTAAGCATATTGTTAATGACATTTGTAAGTACTTGGAGATAGAAACCACTGTATCAGCACTCGCCGTGAATCGTAGGACTGAACTGCCATTTATTTTGCACTGTTCTCTCCTGTTTTGGTTTAGGACAGGGAGTTTCCTGTTTCCTTTATTTTCAGTTCAGAGTTTAGTTTAGTTTAGCTTGGTTTTTGTTTCATTATTATCTCCTTGGTTCACACTGAAGTCAAACCTCACCATTAAAACCAGGCTGCTGAGGGGTCAGAAAGGTCTTGTAGAGAGAAAGACGTGAGAAGAATACTGCAGGTTCATGTGTTTTTGAAAGAAATGGAAGAAAAGCCTTGTGTCTGTAAAAGTAAAAGTTGATACATTCTGGCTGCTTTTACAGTGTTGGGAAAATAAGGAGGTGGCATTGATTGATGTATTGATGAAGTAGGTGAGAAAGGATGGAGGTCAGGAGCAATAGACTGATGAAGGTTAAAGAGGATAGGGTCCAGAGTGCAGGTGGTTGGGACTGATCAACATTAGTGCCTCAGAGAGAGAGAGAGAGAGAGAAAAGGGGGGAAATGACATCAGAAAAAAGACACAAAGAGCCTGATATAAGGCAGGTTGTGTCTGAAGGTAGTTGGAGAAACAAGTATTCTAATCTATCATTTTTACAAAGCAGCTCAGTGGAACAGAGGACAGTAGCATGAGAGCGAGAGGATCAAGAGATTTTGTGATCGATCAGGTAACAGAAACAGCAGAGAAGAGACTGAAAGGCAAAGACTTCTTCCACCGATGTACTTGAGCTTCCTGTGGGATGGCTTTGTCAGCAGGCCCTGAGTCAGACAACCACGGAGCTCACGGGCTTAAACGAAACTGAAAAAAGGACAGAGAGAACCCAGAGAAGAGAAGGCATTGGGTAAACCGGAATCAGCTGAAGGAAGCTTTGACGGGACAGAGGTGGGAGATAGGGAGTGAAGGTTGCTGCAGATAATGACAGTATGTGTGGGAGAGAGAGGTATGACAGTTTGAGAGGGAGACCCTGATGAAGTCGAGCCGAAATGCGTTTGGGCTAATAATAAAGTTGTTCCTAATTCTGCAAGTGTTGCTGGAGTTTTTGCCTCTTTGGACCTTTTTTCCCTTCTCCATGCACCTTTAAAGTAGGTGAGGTTGTGCCAAAACCCCCTCTTTGTTTAGCCTTTTTTAATTAACAAATACTTGGCTTGAAAATAAGTTGTTGTAATGCTCATTTTTCATTTGCATGCATACCATTTAGTAGTATAAAGTCATTATTTTCTCCATGTTTCTAAGATTCAGTGAAAAAAGAGTGACAGAAAACACTTGACTAGACATGTTATTACAGTTAACTAGTCTTGTATTAAAATATTCCAGAACCCAAGACTTTGCTAAACCCGTCTCAACAATATGTGGTGCTTTACAATCCAACCACCGTTCACATGTCCTGTCTTTTGTGAAACTGCTTTGTACACGTTTTGTCACCCTCCACTTACACACATAGAGATAAGGTGGAGAAAAAAATGTTGGGACCACTTGCAGCATTTAATGCCATCATCAGCTTTTTTTATGGTTATTTATGTTTTCATTCTGAGAGCAAGAAGTATGACAATAAGCAACAAACACATGTGACAGCATGTTTTTGCATAAAGAAGAATGAATGTCTAAACATATCTGATTCTGTTAATGTATGCCACACATTTATGGTCACAACATATGCATGGTAACCTTGACCATGTTTTCAGTTCCATTAGTTCCAGACTCACAGAGAGCGATTTTTGGACACACAACGGTTCCCTCATGAGTCCTATTCATGCCTGTTCTTTTAGTTGGTGCAAAGCTCTAATTTATTTTCTTGACTGCAGTCAGTCCCATAGTTGCTGCAGAAGAAGGGGTTAAACATGTTGTGCTGTATGTGCTGACATGCAAACCTGTCACTGCAAATATGGCAACATTTTTTTTTTGCTATAAATAAGATGTTCCTATTGTGATGCAGTTCAGATGCATTTCACTCCCATATTTCCAATCCTAGTTGAACTGCTTGTGCACCACAAGCTTCAACCCACGCCTGGTAGAATGACCTGCATGAGTCACATTAGATTATAACTGTGAGTCTGCTGTGGCTAACAAAGTTGTCACCTGCAGTCCTTACCCTGCTAAGTTGTTCTACTATATTCTAAAAATATTTCAGAATAATTACAATATGCAAACGCAGCACAGTGGCACGCTGCTTAGCACGATTACCTCACAGCCAGAAGGTTCTGGGTTTGAATCCAGACCTGGGGCCTCTCTGTGTGGAGTTTGTATGTTCCTCCTGTGTACATGGGTTCCCTCCAGGTGTTCCAGATTCCTCTGACAGTCCAAACACATGTAATATATGTGAAGGGATGACTTCAAATTGCCCATGGGTGTGAATGTGAGTAATGTTAGTCTTTATCTGTGAGCCCTGTGGTGAACTGGTTACATGTCTTAAGTGCAAACCACCTCTTACCCAAAGTCTGCTGGGATAGGCTGCAGCCCTCCAGCAACCCTGCAAAGGATAAGCAGATATAGAATACACCTGAAACTAGAACATTAAGCTATAAGTAGAACAACAGAGCTGAAATTCTGCAACTAAGTATCCATATAGTTTATGATAAACAGCTTATGCAGCCATCTGAGGAGGTGCGTGTCTGTAAGTCGGTGTCATGGACCACAGTGATTCTCCTACTGGATTGATTCTGTGTTTACGTGAGCAAATGTCCTCAAATATTTATTTAATTATTCCAGAGGCCGTCTAGATCAACAGACGACTGAAGGAAGATGGAGAAACGGTGAGAATGCAAAACTGTACTGTTCAGTGATGCATGTTAGATGAACTTTACTCCAAAGAGGGAGATTATATACAAACATTGTGATAGCCTTTGGAGATATACTCAATATATAATGAAGCATCACATACAATGATGTATGTTATAGAACACAAATATGCTTCAAAAATGCTTCATCGCTGGACGTGTTCAAAAAACTCCTCAAACTCCAATTTCTTTTTTCCCCTAACTATGCAAAACGTATTTGGGTCTCGTGAAAGGTGCTGTATAAATACCAGCTATTATTATTATTATTATTATTTTAACTGTATTACACTTACGATATTTACAGTAAATGAGTTCACTGTATTTTTTACATGACCTGTGACCTACCTACATCTTCTTTGGTTTAATCTCCGAAGCTGTGTCACTAGCTGTATTTAAATTAAACATGTGACAGTCTCAGTCCTGATTGGTTAGCACAACCTACTGCACATTTACTTAAAGTTGGAAATAAAATATCCACCATCAGGAGGAAGGGTGACAGCTACGTATGCAGGTGTAAGAATAAAAAGATGATCTGATTGGCGCTTTTGCTCAAACATGGATCTACATGAGACGGAGCTGTCAGGTCGCTGAGCATTAAACACAACATTCCAGGTCTGTGTCCAGCTGAAAACCTTTATGTCATCCTCCATCTCTCTGTGTCCATCCACACTTTCTTCAGCTGTCATCTAAATGTGAAGGCATCACTGCCCTACAAACACATTTGACAAAAGATAACAGATTTTGAACTGCTATGACTGTTAAAGAGATGGATGGATTTCTAATTATCCCTCTAATGCATTGGAATTGAGTCTATTTATTTCAACTACAGTAATCTGTAATGTTGTATGTATATTTTTAAACTCCTTTCACATTTGCTGAATTGCAGGTTGATAACAAGCACCAGAGACTGACCTGTGTACTGCAACACAACGACAGCAGAGCAATGAGCTGTTGCTGAGACAAATATAGCCCTGCTGCTCTGTGCACTACCGTACTGCTTTCAAGAGATAATAGACATGTTAGAAATAACAATACTTGGGTTTCCATGAGAAAATAAATGTAATTTCCAATAGAACTGTAAAACACCTGCAGCCTTTCAGTACTTTGACTATTGGATGTTAGCAAAATCTGTAAAAGTTTTCTTTTTTGTGTCGTAAATCATGTAAAATTCCTTCCAAATCTGACCTGATAGCAAATAATGTAAAACTAGAATGGCACTCAGTAGAGCGCATACCTCTGCCAAGGCTGAACAATCCCACACTTGTCTGTTGAGCTTGCCTGACCCATGCCCGGCCCCAACACACAGTTTTGCGAAAATTGGTTCAGTCCTGGGTAATACTTTTTTTATTTCTTTTATTTAGGACAATGTTGAAAAATGCCTTGCAATGAAAAGTTTTTAAAAAAGGAAGTGATTTGCCCCTTTATCCAGCACCAACATTTAATGGGTTCTTTCCTGGCTCATGCCCCATCCATCACCATGTTTCAAATCCAATCAGTAAAATGAAAAACAAACTGGGAAGGTACTCAGAGTGCATCCCTCTGTCGAGGCTGCATTGCTCTCTGCAAACAGGAAAGCTTCTAAAGCGCTATCATCTGCACATATATCTGTATAATCACTGTATTACAGTGTAGCTTATAACACATGTAAAAACATATCTAATCTGAATTCATAATACATCAGAAAACAAAGTTTTAAGATGACCAATACTAGTATGTGTTTATGTATTTATGTGTTATTGTTCTTTTTTTAATTATTATTTATTTATTGAAAAACCGATGCATGAGTCAGGAAATGTCGAAGGTGAACATATTTTACAGTATTTATTCCTTGATCCAGATCCACCTCACAGTCTAATCACCCATCCCCGATTCCAACCCTAACAAACAGTGAAGAAAAATAACCTCTTCGGAGGAGGTGACAAACAGACGTGTTGAAAACATAACCTGTTCGATGGAGATAAAAATAGTGGAGCAGTGGCAGAAATTACCCATCTAGTCCTCAGTAACAGTTTTTACTGGTGGAAATTATCAGGCTAAAACCTCCTTTCTTGCCTTTTTCTTAATTAGAATTGACCTTTATAAATAATCTGTATACAGAATATATATGACAGCACAAGAAGCCTGATAATGTATGCTGGAGTCATTGATGGACTATGTTTAAGCTGCTTGCAATCATTTTGCACTGTTGAATAAAGGTGACCTTTAGTGGGACCTTTGTAGAGAAAGTCGTTGGCCAAACGACCCCAGATATGATTGAAACTAACATATTTCTTTGTTCTCGTTTCTAACTTGAGCTCTGACTAAGGTGCAAAAAACAAATCATAAAAAAAACAGGATTAGTGATAAAAGCGGCTTTTTGTCGTCTCTGTGAAATATCTCATAGATTAACCTTTCGTTTTGCCTTCCTCACAGATAAAGGCCATAAAACAAAGTAACATTTCCAAATACCCTAATTGGGCACAAATAAGATGATGAAAGGATTGCACTGTCAAAGCTGAACCCAGGAAGAAAGTGAGACCCATTCTCCAACCGCTGTTATCAACAGTGGGCTATAGATGAGGAGGAGGGCAGACAGAGCAAGGAGGTGGCAGACACACAGAGATACATAATGACTTAGCATGTCTCATGCAGTTTGCATTGTTGTGCATCACTAAGAGGTCCATTAGTTTTGCAGTGATATGAAAAATATAGCAATATTTAAATAACAAAAATAGGCTGTTAAAGGTAGTTCCTACCCTCACCCTTACTCTTTGGATATAATGTTCAGTCCATGGCAAGATTTACTGTCTAATCGTATTTTTCCCCTGCTTGATTATCTGCAACAACAGCAAGAAGGAGATGTTTTTGCAGGAAAAAAAAACAAAAACAAAAAAAACACAACACATCTGGTACCTGCTGTGGCTCTGGAGACAAAGCTCTAAATGATGTACCTGCTGTTGTCTATATTCTTATATTAGTTTTTTTTTTTATAGAGATAACAAAGCCCAGCCTGGATCCTGGCTCACTTGGCTCTTTTCTACCTCCTCCTGCATGTGTCTCCTCCTCCTCCTGGGGTTTGGTCTTCGTGCACCGCACCAAATGAATGATCTCTGCCAGGATTGATCTAAACAGTCAGGAGGCACGTCCTGAACAACAGTCTCTTAAAAAAAAAGGATCTAATTTCAGGTGTAAGTCTTAATTTTAGATATAAATCTCCTACCTGTTGGAGAACACAGAGCCACAACTTGTGTACTTAACAACTGGTAGTCCTAGGAACCTGGCAGCTAGCAGAGTTAGCTTTTGTCAAAAGTCAAAAATAGGCTATCTATCTATCTATATATTTTTTTTATGTTATGACAAATGATTTCTCAGTCGTCTTCCTCTTGCAGTCCACATTTGGCACACAGGCTGCTAATTGGTGACCCCTAAGTTAATGGATTCATATTATCACTTCTGTTTGTTACATGGCCGATGTCGACAAGGTGTACAAGTATTAGTATTTGGTATGTTGAGTGAACACTTTCGGTTTAGAGGAAATTATCTCGATAGCTGCAGGTTACTTTTCATGAAATTTGCTGTTTTGCACGTTAATTGTTCCCAAAGGATGATGCTGAATGTTTTTGATGACCCTTGACCTTTACTTTCACACCATCATGAGGCCAAAGTTTGACTTACAAACTAAAATATCCAAAGTGGAGAGGATGCATCCTCATTTTGCCATACACTTGTACTGTTCCCAGACCAAAATACAAACTTTGCACACAAGTTATTTATGCAGATTTTGCATCCTCGTCCCCACTACTACTAAAAGCCAGAGAATAGCAAAATAGCTCATCTTTTATTCTTTCAATCAAAGAACGCCGCAGTCTCAAAGGGCTGCAAGCATGTCTCACATGTCTTTGACATTAAGTGTTGTTGTTTTGTGAAAGGAAAAGCAAAGATTGCCTCATCCTCTCTGCCAAAGATCAAGCCTTGGCTCTGCAGCCAGTTCTGAAAGATGAAAATCAATATGATTCAAGGCCAAACACTAGAACAATCACTATGTTCTACACTGTGGCTGTACATTGTTGCACACTGTAAGAATAACTCTATACACAGGTACCGACAATACTGATTTCCCACGACAGTCTGAGTCCACAGCACCATACCTATCAGAGGTTATGCTGCATTTTTCAGAAGTGGATGCAATGCTTTTCTTTTGTTTCTGTAGTATTGGCACACTTGATGGCACAAATATTTTTACTGCCGCCAGTCTATGGAGTAGTCAGGCTTGTTGCTGGTTTAACGTGACTAATTTAACACAAATACAACTGCAGTTCTTTTCCTGCTTGGAATGAGGAGAAGGTAATTAGATTTAGAGGTAAATCCGGATGACGGTGCGGATCCAGGTAGCCGAGGTATGCCCTCTACGAGTGCCCTTCTGATCTTTTAAATAAGATAATATGATGATGAAATATCTTATTGCCTTTTGAAGAAAGTGTGCTAATGTTACTGACATTATTTAACCATTCATTTTCTCTACTGGAGTATGGTTTGCAGGGTCACAGGAGGGCTGGAGCCTATCACAACTGACATTGAGCAGGAGACGGTGTACACGCCAGACGGATCACCAGATCATCTCAGATCAGACATATAGAGACAAAGCATTTATGCTCATATTCACACCTACGGCAGAGTCACCATTTCACCTATGTTGCATGTTTTTAGTCTGTTGGAGGAAGCTGGGGCACCCAGAGGGAACCCACACAGACAATGAGGAGAACATGCAAACTACATACAGGCCCCAGGTCTGATTTCAAACCCACAGCCTTCTTAAAGTGACCAACAGTGTTCACCACTCCAACACCATGATGCCCTACTGAAATCATATCATAGCAAACCCACAGCTGAGGAACATGGAGTCCTTGGATATGGTCAGAGTTTTTTTCTCCTTGTCCCCAGATATAAACATGACACAGGTATATTATCAATGTGTCCACCTGTAATCATTTTGTATTTGATTTATGTTTGTATGTCTGTTTGTCTTTCAGTAATATATATATACAGTATATACTGTATATATTTTGTTTTTCTCTGGAGCATATCTGGCAAACTATACATTTTGACTTCAAGAACCTTTATACATATAAAATTAGCAAAAAAACCTAAA
This sequence comes from Chaunax sp. Z400, assembly GCA_037577475.1. Lineage (NCBI taxonomy): Eukaryota > Metazoa > Chordata > Actinopteri > Lophiiformes > Chaunacidae > Chaunax > Chaunax sp. Z400. The sequence goes on along the minus strand of CM075189.1, from coordinate 33,158,386 downwards.
CATTAAAGGTCACAACTGCTTATCATGGATAATTTATTTGTTTTTTTTCCAAGGAAAGATGATGTTAAGGTGACTCTGAAGGTTGGTCTTCTTCTCTATAGCATATATCCAAAACGATATTCACTAATCTAGGCTCAACAAAGGAATAAAGGATATGTACTGTATATATACTGATGAATGTCAGGGGGAACATGTTGTCTTCAGATAACCCTGAAATAATAAACGGTATTTTAAATCATAAAACATTTAAGATTAAGATGTTATTTAATGTTAAATACGCTTCAGTGTAAGGGGACTGTGTAACTGCACTAACCCTGGCATTACTTGGATTTACCGAAGTAAAGCCTCCTGCATCGGACAGACAGACTCTGGAGTTAACCTTCTGCAACCCGGTCAGGTTTCTGCTGTCTGTTCTAGGACCTCCAAACAATGGCCAGCCTGGAGAGCTGGGCAATTTGATAGTGGGTCCACAGAATAGAGAGGATAGATATGAAGAATTATAAAAGTCTGTAGAACAGGAGGGCTCGGAGTCACTAACTGTTTGGCTCATTGCCTCCAGGGCTACTCTGTGGATGGAATTGGCCTCTTTCATGGTGAGTTGACTTCAGGTATTTTGATTTGAACCATAGCATAAATATATCCTGAGCTGATTAGTGATCCATGTGTGTGACACATGTGTGTTCAAAGGTGCAAATGAAAGCATATTTGTATGCATTAACCTGCCATTGTATTTGTATTTTGCTTACTTTCCTTAATATAAGAGCTGCATTTCAGCAGGTCTTTGCTGCTGTTAACTACACTCCTGTGGTAACGTCAGCATCGCAGGCTGCTTGAACAGGACATTTGCATCATGGAGCCTTGTGCTTTTTCATTCCAGAGCCCATGTTATGAAATGAGAGCCGCCACACAGCCTGTGTGAGCAGCACGTCTCACACACGGCTCATTATTGAGAGATTTAAGGTCTCGACTGTACATGCATTGCTCTAGGTTCTCAGGAAAAAAGAAGATCAGAAAGCAGAAAATACCATACCAGTGTTTCTCAAGGGTTTCTATATCTGCAGAGCTCGCCAAACATAAACAATCAATAACAATCATTAGGTGATGGACAATATTTCTTCTGTTTTGCACTCTTTCTCTGGACAAGGGTGAATAATGTAACATCATCATCATCCTAATTGATCAATCTCTTTGTAGATAGATGGCCTGGCTGCAGCAACACTGTCTGAATAGATACACGTGTGTGAGTAGAAAAGCATGTTGTCATGCTCTGCTCCCTGCAAGTGCATATATGTGTACATGTGTTTGACACTCACGGTCCCAGCCATGTTTTCATCAGTGCGTCCTTCACTGTGAATAGACGGCGTAATCATGGTCACCTCTTTTCTTCTTTGCTCTATTTTCAGCCCATCACATTCACAGTTTTCAGGTCACTTTGCCTAGTCAGGGCGGCGATGGCAAGAGGTGCAGTAAGCAGATGTGATTTTTACATTCTTCTCATCTGTATCTTTTTCTCCAATTAGATTTCAAATCAATGATCAATCTGACCTTATAAGAAAGCACTTATTTTGTTGATTAAAAGTTGTTTTTTTTAAAAACACTGGAATTGAGTTTTAGTACTGTGCATAAGGAGGAATAAGTGTAAAGAACATAAACTAATGACGACTCATATGATGTAATTATGGTTTCATTATCCTTCTATTCAAACAGTGGGGTTTCCCTGCTATAATTAAAACTGAGCCCTGAGAAATAAAGAAATAAATAACAGAAAATAAGCAATTATTGTTATGTAGACATTTTTTGATGGACGGCTGTGGTTCGCCCTGGTGACAAATCCATTGTTTCCTGCAACTGCTTCACAATATGTCACACGTGATTACACACATTAATTGTTTTTCTGTGAATCACTTCTGCTTAGGTAAGTCATTTAAATCCTGATGGTAAGTGGAAGACTCAGCCATTAAAAAAACAAAAAACAAAACAACAACAACAACCGGAATGAAATCACAACGCTGACAAATTCAACTGTGACATTGCTGGTGAAAATATTTCGAAACAAATCATGGTCTTACAAATTGCTGGATATTGCAGGAAGCTGTCCAGGCTCCATCAGTACTCCTCTATAATCTATTGTATTTTAGAGGAAACATATTGCAATTAGTAACTCACTGGAGTTGTGCAGGACAAAGAGGTCCTCATCCATGATCTGGAAACTTTCTTTACAATGTTAGACAGCTGGTCCAGTCTTCCTGTCAACTCCATAAGTTCCCTCTGTGCAATCACATCTTGACAGAAATTGACAGAAAGCAATGCTATAAAACTCAACTGGGTTGAGTCTGTCCTTGAACTTTTCTTGAGAATCTTAATTATTTTGCTCGATCATTCTTTTAAAAACAGCCATTTAAAAGGTTTAAGGAGGGGGAGGTTTGGGCTTCTGTGCTGAGACTGCTGCCCCCGCGACATGGACCCGGATAAGCAGGAGAAAATGGATGGATGGACGTTGTTGGTGTAACCAAGTCTCAGAACATTAAGGTGGTAGTACTTTGTAGAGTAGGATTTTTAATGCAGGACTTGTAATGGAGTTTACAACTTACACTGACACTTCCCTGCAGGCGTCCCTGTCTGTCCCACCAATAGCACTTCTTACGTGTGTTAATGTGTTTTCACAGGGGAATCTTACTATTTATCTGATGTGTTTTGGTGCACAGCAGTAAGACGAAGAATAACAGACTTGTTCTTAGCTCCTTATGCCGAGTACCACTGTGTAAATGATGTCTGCTGCCATCTGCGTCCATGCTGAACACAGCTGCACACAGCTAAAGACACAAGGTAGAAACCAGCAGAGGTCTGGCTCAGTGTGCGCAGAGAATGACATCATCCACCCACGCAGCCAGTGTGGGCTTGTTCTGATGTATAACCCCGAGGCTCTCCTGAAGGCCTCAGCATAATGCTAACTAACACATTTTCTATTAATACACACACACACAGCCAAAATCAACGTACTGCTCCCATACCTGGTATAATTCTATTTCAGTGGTGTCTGTGGTGTGAATTTCCCTTTACATGAACAATTTATTTAAACGTTGTCAACATTCATTTTCAGATGTTTTCAGATGCAACATTTAACCTGATTCTCATGCATTACTGCTTGACAGATAATTTATGCTTCTGTCTATATTGACATGGATTTGAAACTATTGTTATCAGATATTTGCCCTTCAGATATCTTAACATGCAGATCAATGAAATCAACGTAGCAAGTTCAGTTTTTGGACCTTGCTATTTCTAAAAGCCTGTGTACAGCCATGTCTGGCAGGTGTGTTGTGCCCAAACATGTTTATCGTAGACCATGATTATGTGACTTTAGGATTATTACATGACATTTATTTGTATGGAAAAACTGCAGCTTACAGTTCTGCTGTGTCCTCAGAGACTACATTATGGAGGGTCCCTTTGTATGTACTGTCTGATTGGTTTGTAGTTTACTGATGGATCAGCAGCTGATGATGCTGATGTGACTCATTTGTCTAATGATGAACACACACTCCACATGTTGTTTTTAAATTCTTATTGTCTTTACTAAATATTAAGTATAATTAGACTGTATTATAATGTATTCTATTTACAACATACTAACAATCTATGTGCAATACATTTACAATTATTTTAGAATATATTTAAATGTAATCATGATAAATTTAGTCACAATACACCATATTAACAATCTAATTAGAATTATATTTAAATCTAATTATGATACAATCTATTTTGAATATTTTTTTGTCTGTCTTATTTATATAGTGCGAAATCACAACAAAAATAATATCAAGGCCCTTCAAGAAGAACAGTTTAGACCGACTCTTTATTCTAAACAGACCCAACAATCCACCACGAGCAAGCACTAGGCGACAGAGGCGACGAAAAACTTCCTTTTTAAAAAAGGCAGAAACGTCGAGCAGATCCGAGACTCATGGTGGGCGGCTTTCTGCTTTGACCGGTTGGGGTGAGAGAGATAGAGAGAGAGAGAGAGATGAGGAGAGAGAGATGAGGAGAGAGAGAGAGATGAGGAGAGAGAGATGAGGAGAGAGAGAGAGTGAGAGAGATGAGGAGAGAGAGAGAGTGAGAGAGATGAGGAGAGAGAGAGAGAGAGAGATGAGGAGAGAGAGAGAGAGAGAGATGAGGAGAGAGAGAGAGAGAGAGATGAGGAGAGAGAGAGAGAGAGAGAGATGAGGAGAGAGAGAGAGAGAGAGAGATGAGGAGAGAGAGAGAGAGAGAGAGATGAGGAGAGAGAGAGAGAGATGAGGAGAGAGAGAGAGAGAGAGATGAGGAGAGAGAGAGAGCGATGAGGAGAGAGAGAGAGCGATGAGGAGAGAGAGAGAGAGAGAGAGATGAGGAGAGAGAGAGAGAGATGAGGAGAGAGAGAGAGAGATGAGGAGAGAGAGATGAGGAGAGAGAGAGAGAGAGATGAGGAGAGAGAGAGAGAGAGATGAGGAGAGAGAGAGAGAGAGATGAGGAGAGAGAGAGAGAGAGATGAGGAGAGAGAGAGAGAGAGATGAGGAGAGAGAGAGAGAGAGATGAGGAGAGAGAGAGAGAGAGAGAGAGAGAGATGAGGAGAGAGAGAGATGAGGAGAGAGATGAGGAGAGAGAGAGAGATGAGGAGAGAGAGATGAGGAGAGAGAGAGAGAGAGAGAGGAGAGAGAGAGAGATGAGAGAGAGAGAGAGAGAGAGAGATGAGGAAGAGAGAGAGAGAGATGAGAGAGAGAGAGAGAGAGAGATGAGGAGAGAGAGAGAGAGAGAGAGAGAGGAGAGAGAGAGATGAGGAGAGAGAGAGAGATGAGGATGGAGAGAGAGAGATGAGATGAGAGAGAGAGAGATGAGAGGAGAGAGAGAGAGAGAGAGATGAGGAGAGAGAGAGATGAGGAGAGAGAGAGATGAGGAGAGAGAGAGAGGAGCGAGAGACAGAGAATAGAGAGATATCTACAATCTATAATATACTTACCATCTAATTATAATATATTAAATATAATTATAATGTACTTATAACCTATATCAAATATACTTACCATCTAATTATAATATATTTAAATATAATTATAACGTACTTATAACCTAAATCAAATATATTTAACATCTAATTCTAATATATTTACAATCTATTTAAATCCTGAGTTGAGGACGTCGGTCTCACTGCACCACCTGCAAACACACAAAAACAGTGACTCCCATTAGTTTCATACTGAAAGTCTAAGTGTCCTCATTCCTCCTCCACAACCTGAAATTATTGTGAATGTGAAGTCTGTGTATTTTAACAATCTGTGATCTAACTTCATCAAATGTCATGGAGTTTACATGGAATGTCAGATAAAAACACTGAGATGAACAGAAATATTGTCTCACCTTAAAAACAGGAGGAGTCCGGCCCCGAGTCGGTCCGCCTCTTCTTGGTCTACACAGAAACACAGAGGACATTTTTCACTGACTTTGTTTCATCAGCGCTGGTGTAGTGATGGAAACATGTTGAGTTTGAAGTCAGCACAGTGAACACATATACATACACTGTTGGGGGTCCAGTCCGGGTACTGCAGCTGGTGGAGGCGTTTCAGTCTGTGGGACTCCTCGAAGTACCTCTCCTGCTCTTCTGACGACATCGCTGTCCACTGTCAACACACAACCACACACTGTCAGCACAAACACCCATACACAACTACACACACCTACAGAGGCCTGCTGCACATTAACATGTCAACAGATGAATAATGTGAAGACTGTAAATCCTCAGTTTAAATATCTTCTCTGTACATGTGACAGTAAATGTAGATCATCTCTGAAAGCAGACACACTCACCCTTTCTCCCAGGACCATGGAGACGGTTCTGCTGTCAACCTTGCTCAGCTCGGCCTTGACTACTGGCCGCTGCTCCATACTGAAAAGCATGAAGGCGTTCGGTGGCTTTTTGATACGACCGTCGTCGTATCGGCTCTTACGCTTTCTTGTTCTACAAGAACAAAGCACAATACAGGGAAGGAGGACACATGTTAAACTGTGAGAGTAATTTTAGAAGGCAACAGTAAAGTAAGAAGAATACAAGACATGAGTAAAATCCTTGTCTGTGCTGTGTTGTACATTTAAACCTATTAAGAGACATTGATTTTAATATTATTCTGTCTGACATCATAGTAGATTAATAACACCTGTAATCAGACAACAGCTGCAAGAAATCAAACATTAAGAGTCTGTTTTTATGGTCCACTACCACAGATCATGAGCCAATCACAAGAGAGAAAGGTACATTTTGACCTAAACTGGACAGACAGCACTTACTTTGTAGTGGAGGTGCTCAGCTGGGGAGCAGCTGACACAGGTGGAGTGAGGGGGAGTCTGGCAGTCCCGTACACCCGTCCATCCCTACACAGATAGGGAGAGAGACAGAGATATTTCAGATCAGAGGAAGAGTGTGTGAAGATACAAAGAGAAGCTCAGCAGCTGTGTTCACTCATGTATGTGTGTGTCTGTGTGTTACTTACAGAAAACCAACAGGATGGTTTGGTGTCATCGTCACCGGGATCTTCACCTCTGGTCTGTTGTCATACTGGAGACACAAACACACACAGGACAGGTGATCAGACAAGCTGCAGTGAGGTCATGTGACTAAGGTGTCAGAGTCAGAGAGAGTCTTATTGATGAGTCCCAACCTCATTAAAACAAACTTTAACCTCTAACTCTGGTTATCAACAGTGATCTGGTCTGTCTGATTCTCACTGGTGGATGCTACTGGTATTACTAAATAACTGGTCACAGACTCCTGTCAAACTGCTACAAACCTGTTTCACATCCAGTCACATCACTAAAAGAAAATCTGATCAATGTTATTGATTAATTGATCTAATTCAACTGCAGTTCAGTCCAGTTTTAAGGTGAACTTGACACCTGAGAATCTGCAGCAGACAGCCTTTAAATAAACTGTGTTTATCCTAAGTAAAGCTTTTAGACTAAAGATTGTACAACTTTAGAGATAGTGTTTAACCAGGGTCTTACTGGGTGTGGAGGAGCTGCAGGGTAGAGGGAACCTGCTGCCCAGAGAGGGTCCTCAATGAAAGGGTTTTGAGGAGGAAGAAGAGGTTGAAGGTCGAAGGAGCTTGCCCGGAGAGGGTCCTCAAAGTAGGGATTTTGAGGAGGAAGAGGAGCTGCAGGGTAGAAGGAACCTGCTGCCCGGAGAGGGTCCTCAAAGTAGGGATTTTGAGGAGGAAGAGGAGGTGCAGGGTAGAAGGAACCTGCTGCCCGGAGAGGGTCCTCAAAGAAGTGATTTTGAGGAGGAAGAGGAGGTGCAGGGTAGAATGAGCCTGCTGAAGGGTCCTCAAAGAAGTGATTTTGAGGAGGAGGAGGAGGAGGAGGAGGAGGAGCAGCTGCAGGTTTGAAGAGGGCTGCTTCCACCTGGTCCATGATCTCCTCATATGTCAGGTACTGTGAAGGGAGAGGGAGGGTTAGCCAGCCATGATACACACACTGAAAAAATAATTTCAAAGACCAAAAGTCATCCTAAGTGTTAACAAGCTTTGCTGTAAACCAACACAACACATTTTCAAACACAGAACTGGATTTATGATTCCACTGGCTTACCTGTTCCTGGCTCTGGAACCCATCAGGGTTGATGGGAGCAGCCTGTTGGTTGGTCTGTGCTGGAGCTGCTCCCAGGTGGAGGCACTGACCACCTCCTTCCTCCAGAGAGGAAATGACTTGAGGGTCCTCGTAGTTGGTTTGTGGAGGACGAGGAGAAGGAGGAAAAGTTTGGGGGTCCCAAAATGTGTCCCCCAACAGCTCACACATCTCCACCTCAAGTTCGGAGAGTACGTCTGCTCCGACCATCTCCTCCAGGAAATGCTGCAACTCAGCAATGTCATCCATCTGATTGGCAGATAAGAGACATAACAGAATGCTTAATACTACTACTAGTACTTACAATAATAATAACAGAATAATAATCATTATTATTGATTATCAGGAAGCATAAATACATCTCCATAATAAGAGTCTATGACTACAAAAAAAAATAACATGATGTTAAATAAATATTATGGAACACAAAACTAAACAACAATGTATAAAGTCATTTGTTTCAGTATTTAGAGATGCTGATGATTCAGTAATAATCTAATAATATATGGTGTAACTTTGAAAGAGCCAATCTGCAGGATGAGTACTTTTAATTTTAAGCTATTTGGCTGATAACAATCTCTAGACTTCACTTAGTAAAATGGTGGATTTTAACAAGCAGTATGACTGCAGGTACTTCTACTTGAGTAAAGTCTGAATACTTCTTCCACCAGTGGGTCATGAGTATTAAACCATTGGCCAACATCCCAGTTGTGTTATATTGGCTAAATCTACATTAAGACTGGTGAAAATGTTTGATAAATGTGGATAAACATTTACATTTTTATTAAACTGTGTGCTGACAGGGTCAGATGTATCTAAATTAGCATTACAGTTAGGCATTAGCATTAATTCAGTGGTCAGACTGTTAAGCTAAAACACCGCGGTCAAATTGAGCTAAAACCAGTTTCTTCTGACTAAACCTTTACTAAGATTGATGAAAGATGTTTGCTAAATGTGGAAAAACATTTACATTTTTATTTAACTGTGTGCTTCCAGAGTTAGATGCACACTAAATTAGCGTTAGCGTTAGTGTTAGCATTCGCGTTAGCATTCGCGTTAGCATTCGCGTTAGCATTCGCGTTAGCATTAGTTCAGAGGTTAAACTGTTAAGCTTAAAACACCACGGTCAAACTGAGCTAAAACCAGTTTCTTCTGACTAAAACTTTACTAAGATTGATTAAACATGTTTGCTAAATGTGGAAAAACATTTACTTTTTTATTTAACTGTGTGCTTACAGGGTCAGATGTATCTACATTAGCGTTAGTGTTAGCATTAGTTCAATGGCTGTTTTAAAACGCCACAGTTAAACTACTGTAGGTCAAATTTCTTTCACTTACCTTCGGCTTTGAACGGAGTTGTAGGTCACCAACAATAATCGGTTTTCTCGCAAATATCCAACAGTTGTGTCTCTGTCAAAACTGTGTGTAGCTTTCACTGCAGAGTCTGCTGATGAAAGGGGCTGAAAGAATCCCAACTGTCACCTTTTATAGGACTGTCTCTGTCGTCAAGGCAGAGACATTGATTGACAGGTCCAACTGACCAATCCCTGAAATAAAGGGATTTAATTTAATTTTCATGGACTGTCTCTGTCGTCAAGGCAGAGACATTGATTGACAGGTCCAACTGACCAATCCCTGAAATAAAGGGATTTAATTTAATTTTCATCTATTTTTCTTGAAAAAAACAACCTGCCATTTATCACAAACTTAGTCAATATTTGTATTTAATCAGGGGACACCTCTCATTTAAGTTTTTTTTTTGTGTGTGTTGGTAGCCATTTTGACATTATGTAATGTAATGTAACTCTGCCACCCTGACTAAGAGTTTATTTCCTGGTATATTTTCAGCCTCAAACACATGAATTCAAACTATTTGTGAAGTGGTTTGTTTTCTTTCTGGCTGAGAGACTAGGGCCTAAACACAAACAAGGGATTTTCTCTAGGTTTGTCTAACTGACTGGTGAAGCCTCAAATTAGATTCAATTTTAATGTTGAATATTTTAATGCATTTTTGCAGATGTGGATGATGGATTTCCCCCCCCCCCATCACCTAGATCTAAATCGTTTCAATAAGGGATCTCTTTGTCAGTGTAAAGTGGACAAACTATTACAATCAATAATTAGTTCTTTTGGCTATGACTATTTAAAGTATTGGAAAAAATGTGAATCTATCCTTAAAGATCTTTATAGTTTTGTTTGAGTTTTGAAAGTTTGTGGAAAAAACCAAAAGAAGATGAATACATTACTGCACATATTTATTATCTGAACAAAACTCCTATTTCCATCAGAACAAACTTACAGTTTCCATGAAACCAATAATTATCAAAGTGAGTGATTGGAGTAAGGTTAAAATGAAGCACATGCACAAAAGCATGGTGTTAAACAACAATCAAGTAACCAGAAGTGTTTATCTGAGCTGCAGTGACCTGACAAAAGTCACAAAGGCCTGCACAAACATCCATGTAAGACAAGTACAGACACACACAAACACACACACCAACACTTTTGGGCCTGGTACTGTCTTAGTCATTTAGGACACACACACACACATATATTGTACACACACATACAGAGGTTAGTCATACGGACTGAGGTTTAGAGGACATGTCACTGTGTCTGAGTCACACAAACTCATCAGTCACTCAGCCTGACACACAGAACACAGTCTGCCTCCACCTGCTCACCGGGGACTACCTGTGTGTGTGTGTGTGTGTGTGTGTGTGTGTGTGGGTGTGTTTGTGTGTGTGTGTGTGTGTGTGTGTGTGTTTGTGAACACTCTAACTTACTACTAGTGTGTCACATCTCTTGCTCCCTGATATTGATACCAATTGTCCAGACTATCATTGTGCTAATGAATCAGTTAGCTCGCACAAACACACACACACTCTTTACACACACAAATTGCCCAGATATGTACAGGTGGCAGTGACACTTCTATTGCCACCCACTTGACAGCTTTTACCTTTTAATTGCTGAACTCATGTGAGCATCTGTTGGTGTCACCATGCATACAAATCATTTGGCTGACTATATAGTGAGTGGTGTGGAAAAAGTATTTATCAGGAGGTAGAGCCACGTTCATGGAACGAAAGGTCGGTGGTTGGATCCCCAGCCCCTGCAAGAGTACAAGCTGAAGTATCCTTGTGCAAAGATACTGAACCCCAATTTGCTCCTCGGGCGCCGTAATGTAGTGGCAGCCCACTGCTCCTCAGGGATGGGTCAAATGCAGAGAAAGAATTGTCCCCTGTGGGATGAATACAGTATCTAAAATAAATACAAAAATACATTTGATGAGTGAGTATGGTCAGTGGTAAATCAGCTCTGACAGGACAGGATTTTTACTAACTGTACTGGTAGAATTCAACTTCTGACCTGGAAGGACTGAAAAAAAAATTGACTGATTTTTTTCTTATTCTTTAACATTACAAAACATAAATCACAATTTCTTTCCATTACACATAAACTACCTGATCAATTTTATTGAAATGTGGTAGAATGGTTGAACATGTAGCAAGGAAGAACCCAAAACATTTTGGAACAGATAAAAGAGGCAGAGTCAGGAATTTTTATACATATTTAAACTTTGTAAGTTTGGTCTTGTTTCAGCATTTTTATCAATGATGCATAAATTACATGAAGGGTTACCATGAAACTGGGTGAAAACATAGGTCATGTGCCAACAAAGACCCCAGTGGATCTGAGTAAACAGACAGATCCTGAGGGCAGCCAATATGATGGTACACATCTCTTTTTGGAAGATGGATTAGGGTTTGATTTAATTCAAAGGGACAGCCAATATGATGGTACACATCTCTTTTTGGAAGATGGATTAGGGTTTGATTTAATTCAAAGGGGCAGCCAATATGATGGTACACATCTCTTTTTGGAAGATGGATTAGGGTTTGATTTAATTCAAAGGGACAGCTGCACCTTAAACACGTATTTAAGAAATCTGCTTAGCAAATGCTTTATGAAGAGGAAAATCATTTGTTAAGCCTCTACGACACACACAATTCACTTTGAATGTCGGTACAAAATTCGATGCTGTACCTGTGAGGATGCAATTATAACAAGATTTTAAAATGACAATTTAGAGTAGAAAGAAAAAAACAAATATGTACACAATGCAACCATTACATGGTTCAAACAAAGGTAATGCAAAGCAAGAAGTTTGTCAAAAAACCGTATAACAGGTAGTTTCTCTTTGACAACTGATCCATCAGACATCCTGTCATTTTATCACACACCTGTTCATTTCATTTTCTAACATCATTGAAATTCTTAACACATTGTTCTTTGGGGATGCTGTATATGCACACACACACACACACACACACACACACATGTATATGAAAGTTTGGATTTCTCGGAGTGCCCTGGGGTAGCGAACATCTGGACAATGGTGAAGGACACTCTATCCACCTTGTTTCACACACCAGTCCCTCTGTCCCCATCTGTACTGATTTTGAATTGCATATCTCAGCTCAATCTGAATAGAGCTCACAAACGTGCGTTCTTGGCCGGTATCACTGCTGCTAAAAAACATGGTTGCAACTAGGTGGAAACCCCCACCTACACTAACACGTCGGCAATGGGTGCTCACTTTTATAGATGTTGTTTACCTGGAATTGTCCACAGCAGGTATTCATGGGGCAAGGGAGGAAACGATAAGACCTTTGGCTCAAACGACAGAGAGTCTTAAAGGGCTCGTGACTTAAAGACTTCCTCCGTCTTTTTTCTCATCTCTGATTTCTATCATGTAGATATCTATTCGTATCTGTATGCTCTTATTTTTCTTTTTTTTTTTGTTTCATCTCATGGCTCCTTGTTTGGGTTTTCTGATATGCTTTCTTTTTTGTTGGTGTTGTTGTAGACATGTTGCATTTAATTGTCGCAACGCTGTCTTCTTATTCTACAGGGGTTGGAGCAAGCTGTGTATGTCAGTGCATCTCTTGATATGGGTTGCCATCTCTAATTCTTTGCAGCAAGTAGATTTGAAGCTCCACTGTATGTAACAATGTGGGAATGTGTGAACCTTCGTCAACTGTCAACCTTACTTTTATGGCAGGTTAGGATCTGCTGGATTTAGGAGTATGCATGTATAGTATACCATGATGAATGTACAGGCACTTATATATACATTTAGTTGTGTTATTACAGTGACTTACATACCTTGTATGCATGATCCTGGTGGATTGTTCACATTATTGCTGCATTTGGCTAACCAGTTTTGCTGATTGTTTTTTCAATTTCATTATATGTTTTAAATGTACAGTGTTCTGTTAAGGCTGTTCTTCTTGCCACTGGATGGCTGACAGTATGTCTACACGCATTCTGTTTGAATTTTATTTGAAATTCTATTAAAAATTTGATCACCAAAAAAAAAAAAAGTTTGGATTTCTGACTTGAACTTTTACCCTGTTGTATTTTCTGTCCGTTGTATTCTCTTTCCCATTATTGTAACACATCCCATCACACTGATTGCATTTTCTATTTGTTCTGCCTTCTTTCACAAGGTCAAGCTCAAAGAGCAATATGGTTACCAAAACAACAAGCGCTGCCAACACATCAGATGTCTTCAAAATGATTTAGTCCAGCGAGGTGTCAGACGTGTTTCACTCAACAGATTCACTCTCTAATCTATGAGGCTGTCTGCACCGGGTTTATTGAACCTTCAAGTCCAACTTTTCAACTATATATGTATAAACTCATGGTTGAAACCCAATAAAAAGGCACTGACTAGATATGTTTTATTGCTTTGCAGTATGGTGGAGCAAAGTGAACTGCTGTTTCAGATTCCCCAGAGTCTCCCTTTCACTTTTGCCCAGAAGCTCAGGAACGGATTGAATTTTGAGGAGCAGCAGTGTTCATTCATGGTCAAACTGTGACCTCTGCTGCCACTAGACAACCTCACTGCTAACGTTTTCCACTGCTCTGATCGCCAACGCCGTCTGCCCTGAGCTCAGTCACACTTCATACAAGCCTGTCTGATCTGACCCAATTATTTGCATTGGAATTAATGGGGGGGGGAAAGATCAGGGTTGCTCACACATCATAGGAAAAACTACGCTGCACAGATCCTTTAGCTTCTCCTTTACTGCTGATATGATATAACAAGTAGAGATAGTTCCTTTAGTGTTGCTCAAACTCTATCATCACATGACGTGATGACACTGACGCACAGCTTCGGTCCAGACTAAGGGCTGGAACAAGGACGACATTTGAAACTAAAAGGGCACTCAAGAGTGCAGACCTCCTCAGGGCCAATCATCTACCCTTCTGTGATGTGCGAATCTGTAAGACCAGATACTACATGTGAGGAATTATCTCCAGAGGTATGACAACCATGCCAAATAAGGTTGTGCGTTGCTGAAACATTAGCATCACCTCTCAATCATGACCTATGACCCACTAGAAGTGTGAGGTGTAGAGATTCTGTGTTTGCTTCCTTTTATTGTTTTGCTGTGTTGGAGATGTTTCTGTGGGTCGTGGGCTTGTACCCCCCAGCTAATAACAGTGTGTGGGGGTGCGATGGTCCAACTGTAGGCTGAAAACATTGCAACCAGCTTACCTCGCTGTCTCAGCTCTCTCCTCTGCTCCTTCTGTGTCATGGACATAGAAGGAGCTGGAGGTGTGATGTGGGCTTGGTTTGAAATGACACATAATCCAGCGATGTGGCACCTTCCTGCAGGGTTGTCACCTTTTCCATCTGATTCACTTTGTCGGTGCTCATGCTGCTCCCTCTCTTCATTCACTGTCTATCTCGCTCGCCCACTACTGCTCGCTTGAACCAGGGAGGAGGGCCTTACCAACAACTATATACTGAAAATAATCACACCGAGTTTCATAAAATCCTGGTCAGAAGTTTTCCTGCTGACAGCTAAACAGATCAGACAGAAAACATGACCTCTTCGGCAGAGGTCACTGCTTTGAAATATGTTAATATTAATGGGACATTAATTCACAGAGAGTTCTTTGACATGAGGCAGGCTGAATAAGAAACGTGGAACCTAGGAACCAAACTGAAGTTAAGCAGAGTGTGAAATATACTGAGCAACAGTGGAAACGCATAATTTAAAAAACCCTGTAATTTCTATTCACTAGCCTGAATCTACTGAAACAAACAATCACATGAGTCACTGAATAGACATTTTTAAGTACCCACAACCAAAACATGTTAAATCATGACTAACCATCATTTAGTCGTAACATAGAAATAATAGTTATTGGTACATTTCAGAGTAAACCATGATGTTGGTGAGATTTTTTTTCTGCATGATTGAAAAGACTTGGACAAGGCGATAATTTACAGGGTCTAAGTAACTTCCTAGAGAAACAACTGATGATGTCATGATTCCCGAAAGAACTTACGGTAACGGGCAGTTGGGATGCTGATGGTCAGAACTCTGCAGACACGTGCAGCACAGATATTCCAGATGTTATGGCTGATTGCAAAGTGGAGGCAGATCACATTTAGTGACAAGTCCAGATTTAACATGTACACAGCTGGTGGTCGTTGGCATTTGCACCATCGCTGCGGGGACCGCTCTCCTGCAGCATACATCCAGGAAGGGGTGTCAGCAGCACTAGTGGAGCAAGTTGCTCTGACGGATGATTTTAATTTTGTTTTTACATTGGTTAAAAAACATAAACTGGTGGAGACAGCTGATTCAAAGTGAATAGCACTAATTGTGCCTTTGAATTGCTGCAGTTTTAAAAAAAATATCTATTAATAGATGTTAATCAGAGAGCTGACTTTGTCTCAAGGTCAGAATACATGCCATACATGTGACAGCTTTTACGATGATGGGTATATACGAGCATAGATTAAACATGGTGGTTTCATATGAACAAATACTGCATGCTGTGACAGTAACAGATGTTAATGGTATCTTAGTAATTATATGGTAATAGGTGTCAGGTCTGCCTGCAGATATAGTGGCAGAGAGGACGGCAGCTTGTGATTAATTGCCTCATAGATGTCATGGTACAACATGCACAGACAGAGGTGACAGGGAGTATGCATGAATATGTGATGGGTTGTGTTATCCCACTCAGAAATAGTGTAGATATTCTCATGGGGAGTCTAATCAATCCTTTCTCTTCATATATTTTTCATCCATCCACTTCACACCACACAGCGGCACAGTTTTCTTTAACTCAAGTGACATCCATGAACCATACTGAGGAGGTATACCTGCTAATGATTTGCTTCTGTATTACCTGGCTTGGTTTGGTTTTGCTTAGCATGTGAGTGTGAATGGTTGTCTGTCTATGTGTTGGCCCTGTGATGAACTGGTGACCTGTCCAGTTGTCTCCCACCCCAGGTCAGCAGAGACAAACTCATCCAGGGGTTGCACAAGACAATCTTTAATGTCAATGGATGTAACTAACATGTAACTATCATGTGAATAATCTCTGTCTGTATAGTGGTATATAATTTTTCTGCCTCAAGAATCGTTCACACTCAATATTATACATTTAGAATAAATAAAAACAATACAATTACTTCTACTACTACAAATAATAGCACTATTAGGTTTCATAAATGTGATGATTTCCATCCAAACCATATCCAGAAATCCATCCAATAGTTGTTGGTCCGACTGGCAGTCACATCTCCAGTCTTTTTTTTGTCTTTTGTTTTTTAACAGCTGAAGATTATGATAGATCCAAGATGAATGGAGGGTGAGATTTAGAGAACAAAATCAGGCCAGTTCATTCAGAGACCTGATCTTCCGTCTTGAAGATCTTGATGTCTGACCCCCGTGATGATGCAGCCCCTCATTGCAGGTTTCAGTGGGTATGCTCTCTCTAAAGATGCTCTGTGCTTTGTCGAGTAGTGATGCTTCAGACTCGGGCTTTAATGGTGCCATAATATTGGATATGAGACAATCTGGTTTTAAACTGCCAGAGTAGACGATTGGAGAAGAAGAATCAGCTTTATTGGTCACATGCAATTATACACAGTGCAATATAGTGAAATTTGGCAAACTGGGGTTCAGTATCTTGCTCAAGGATACTTCAACGTGTGGATTGGGGGGAATGGGGATCGAACCACCGACCTTCTGAAGGTCTGATGGAGGATGGGAGTGACACTGTGAAAGTTTCAGCGTCTATTCTGAGCACGTCTAGTCATGCATGGAAACCACACACCATAAACTCCTTTTCTGTGTTTGACGGAGGTTTTATCAGGCACAAACACTTTCAATTAATTTTAAAAGCCTGAACAGTGGTGCTCCGTATACACCTTAGAGGTAACTCATTTTCAAGGATTATCGTCCATGGAGTTTGAAAAGATGAAAAAGTTTCATTAAAGTGAGGTATGGCTTGGAAAGCTCCCTTGGTGCACATTAATTAGACAGTTTTGCAGTTAAAGCTCTAGATTGATGCTGTGTTCGTGTTAGCACTGAGTGTGTCTGTGTGTGCCAATGTTTAAATGGAAGTGTGTGTGTGTGGATGCCAATACCATACACTATGTGTCTGAGACAAATGGTGCTGTAGACTGTGTTGCTGCATTCTCTTGTGTTTTCTCCTTCCCTGCCATTTTACCACCAGGGACACACAGGTGATAATGGATGTCTGTATGCTCTGGGAAAAGGGTTTTGTCTGCAGTCCAAGGAGAGAACGACCTGCCACCGCCATTCAGGAGCGTCTACCCAACATTCACTGGTAGCAGCGTGTGTGTGTGTGTGTGTGTTTCGTATTCACCCTATCTTCTTCAAATTAAATTCTACTGTTGGGTATGGTGACTTCAGGGAACCGTCACTAGGCCTCAGGACATTGCTGTCAACTTTGTTGCCATATCTGGAGACTTGTCAAATCCCCTGAAGATTTGATTCCTCGAAAACCAAATTGTTCATCTTTCACACTTTTTGTTATAATATTAATTTCCTGATTCCAAAATTATAGCTGTGTAGCTTATGCTGAGGTCTGCAAGAACCATGAATTGACACAGAGAGGATTCTGGGTAAAGGACAGCAGCATTTTGATTATTATGTTCTACATATTATAGGTAGCTGTATTATATTTGTACTCTTCTATTGAACTGAGTTTAAATGCGTTTATATTTACTGTTCTGTGTACTTTCATGTTGTTTTTATGTGCATGATAATCAGTTGTTGCTTTCATTGTCATCTGTGTATTCTTATGAACTCTATATTAATGTATTCAAACCAAGGTTCCTAATCTGTCATTAATGAATACATCTTGATAATAAATCTTAATAAATATGAACAGTCTTGATAGATAAATCATGATAAATCTTAAGTTAATATGCCAAACAGCATATCCACATGTAATTTGATGATATAAATTAAATGTACCATGTTGAGTTTTCTTGAAAGCAAACATAATTATCAGTGTAACTCACAAAATGCATGCATGTATCAAAATTGTGTTAATTGCTAGGGTTGATTATTACTCAGCTGAAACAACCATCAGGTACAGATAACATTCTTTCTGGTACATCTTCTTATTTATTGGACTTTTACTACTTTTAGGCTTTAATTCAAACTTTTTTGCATTTTTTATTCATTCATTTACTTCGTGGAAATCTTAAGGATTGTCAATACAACTCTTACAGGTGAGAATCTGATGAGGTTGACATGTACCATCCAAGTAAAATGTGCCAATCCCCATCCTCACAGTGAAGGGAAATCCTCATTGGCGAGTTGACTGAAGTTTATTCATTAAAAAAATGTTCTATAAATACTTGTCTCGTTCTTCTGATCTAAAACATTGATTTTAAGCTCAGTTATGACCCCGTTATGTGCATCATTTTCTATGTATGCAACACTCCTCTGCAAAGGCAGCTCAGTTTCCCAATTTTGTCATTGCCCCTAAAAGCAATAGTCCCATGATAGTTTGACCCTCATAATATGACTCCTTAATCCCTTGAATCTGGAATCACATTGGTATCAATAATAGTTTGATAGTTATTCTACAAAATCTATATTTCACTAATGGTGGTTTTATACAGGATCTACATCAGTAACATATGTCAAATTTGACACCAAACTGAATCAGCACAGTTTTGGCTACAATCTGATCTCAGTTCAGTCTGTATCATCATTTATCATCTCACGGTAGTGAATTATCTGTGAACCCTATAAATTTAAACATTCTGGATCAACAGATCCCAAATATTACTTGGATCCAGATCAGACTCTGATGTGTGCTAGATCTTATGGTGCTGTCGCCATGTTATTTTTGTCCAAGCATTGTCGACATTATCCATTCAGTTAGAAATACAAATGATGCAATTGCTCCCTCCCACAATGGTAAAGAACCCTTTAAATGCACAAAAGAATGAATCTTGCTTGACAGACGATGATGATTCCAAATTCATATTCAACATTTGACTCACAAATTAACAATCTTCTTGTATAGAATTAAACATATCCGTCTCCTTCCAGCTGTAAAACTATTGTGCAGTCACTCATCATGTCTCCTTGACGCTGCCCTATCAACACTTAAGAAGTTAAACCATGTGTATCAGTCCATTGTGCTTTGTCAGAAATAATAAGCTTCATATTTATGATCGTTCACCGTATCACTCGGTTGGATGGTACCTCTGTACATCCATCCATTCTGTAACCGCCTATAAGCCCAGCTGACTTGGGGCGGGAGGCGGGGTTCACTCTGAACAAGTCACCAGTTCATCACAGGTCCACAAATAGAAAGATGAACAACCATTCACACTCACATTCACACCTACGGTCCATTTAGAGTCACCTATAATACATGTTTTTGGTTGTGGGAGGAAGCCGGAGAACCCGGAGGGAACCCACACAGACACGGGGAGAACATGTTAACTCCACTCAGAAAAGTCCCAGGACCTTCTAGTTGGGTTTGAACCTAGGACCTTCTTGCTGTGAGACGACAGTGCTTCCCACTGCATCACTGTGCCACAATTTAAAGCTAGTCACTACAGAGCATGATCCAATACCTACTTAACCTTAGATATCTCCTATGTACGTACCAATGTTACCTATTAGTTCAGATATTATGCAACTTCTGACCCTTGTGTGGTGTTCATGTTGTTGTTACTCACCCAATGTTCACAGGTCTGACAACAACATCGGATTGCTGAAACAATACAGCCTTAACAGTGTATGTAAATATACAAACGAAGTTGTCTTTATCTCAGTTATAAGAGCTATATACAGAATTGATGGTTAATATTTGCCATTAACCTCTGCTAGATCAAATTTACCCATAAAAGAGTCACTTGTTTGCGATGAAATATGATTTCTGTGAAAACAATTAAATTCCAATCCATCCCAGGAATGAAGGAATATGTCTTAAACAAATATGAATGAAACATGATTCTCATCAGGTGTTTTTCTTTGAACTGAACAACTTTGAAGGAAAAAAATAAAATTGAATGTAAAATTCAATACTTTATACTATTTACCTGCATTTCCCACATTTGCCTCAGGTCCAGTGGACCCAAACACCACAGTGTGCACTTCAAGAAAATCTGTTCTTTTACATTTTGCTTACAGATAATGAACTGAGGCCATTGTGCAAAAAAAAAATTCCATCACATGTTGATGGAATAAGATGCAAACTACAGCATGTCCCTCAAACCAGAGTCTTTCATTCTCCTCAGAGCCTTAAAGCTCTGCTAGCCGATGGTTCTTCTAATGGTTCTACTAAATCCTTGTTATGTTGGTTCTGTTTGCTGAACATGTTCCTGTGAAGGTTTTTTGTTCTCAGGTCTCTCTTGATAAAGAAATCTAAATCTTAATAACAGTGCCTGATTAAATACATGACTGTAAACAGCAACACAAGTAGGAATTAACTCATTGCTATCTGGGACTTCATAATTTCACCCAGACACATCTGAAGGGAAAAGTTCTTATAGATTTACTTAACCCTTGTATTATGTTCACATTGTGGACCCTGTGGTATTTTTGGGTCACACTGATCAGGACATTGTTGAGGCTTTAAAAGTCATGCATAAAATAAACATTTAAATACAAAATCCCAAGCATGTATCATCTCTATCTCAATTCCCAACAATAAAGATAAAACATATGATTAATGTTTGCAATAAACCTCTACTTGATCACATTTAACAATGAAGAGTCCTTCATTTTTACTAGTTAAGTTCAAATTTATGCGGAAAAGCTGCTATAATAAAGACGTAATCATGCTTATCTAAGAAAAAAATAAATGTAAAAGTTATGTTATTACTACTAACTGATCTTGTCATTATCTTATAGTCAAAGCCATGATGCAAATACAGGTGATGAACACAATAGAAAACCCAGAACTTTTTTTTAGTCACTGGTTATAAAATACATCTCGGAAAATGTAGAATGTAGAAACACAAAACGTGAACACAATGTAAACTGTTTTAGTCACAGGTGATTAAATTCTGTATATATAATTGGAAAAAGAAATTGGATAAGGTTGTGTTTGTGCTAGAGCATGCTTATCTGCACACATGACGCACAGTATGTGTTGCAGTTGCTGCATGTGGTCCTGTGTCTTTGAATCTTTGAATCCTTTGAGGATCCACACACCTCACACACATATATATCTCTCTCACACGCAAAACAACAACAACAGAACACTTCCTTCAGGTCCTGGAGGTTGTGGTTGTGTTGATCCTGCTGGTGGGACAGCAGGAGCCCTCCTCACCCTCCCCACTATCGCTAGAGAGGCTGGGGTCTGGGCCACATGACTCTTGTGTATGTGTGGTGTCACCAGTGTCTTGTCTCCTCTAGAAATTGACATATTCTTTGTAGCTTCCTTTGGATGCAGTCTGGGCTCATTTCCATTCGGATTACAAATGCATTGTACACTGAGACATATTGTAGAAGATCATGAGAGGCTGTAGCAGGACAGCAACTTGTCCACGTTGTCTAACTCTGTGCTGGTGGCACTAGATGACACAACAGCAGAAACCAACCTGTTCTTGTGAGAAACATCATCATGCCAAGCCAATCGGAGGCAGAGTAGGGCGGGTCATGGTGTCGCCACAGTAGGATTCATACATTTTCCGCCTGGTCAGTGGCTACTGGAGTCATACTTGTGAAATAATGGGCTTTTTGAACTGTGCACCATTTTTCATACAGAGGACTCCTGTTTTGAATCTGGGATGCATGTGAAAGAGAAGGTTTTCAGATATTGGTACACAATCCTTTGAAGCATGCTGACACTTTAAAATAGGACAGGGAGCAGTAAGTGTCCATAAACTTCTCCCCCCCCACAGCCTCCCATCTTTTTACAAGGCCTAATTTCACACTGAGGGATCTGCACAGTGTCTGATTTTAGGATTCCTGTAATGTTAGTTCCACAAGGTTTTCTCTCACATTCTCTTAAAAGTAAAGTTTTAAAGTGCCTTAATTTTCATCATTCCAATACATTCTGACTACAAGCTCAGAAGGACTTGTTTACCAGGGCGGGCGGCTTGTTCCTTTACTCCTACTGCCTCAACAACCTCAAAAGCATTCAAAGCACTTTTTATTTCCATTTGCAAACTTTGATTTAGCTTCCTTTTAAGAAAATAATATAAAAAAGGGTTCTGAACCGACCAGTTCCTGCACAGATTTACTGTAATGCTGCACTGGCCTGTTCTAGTCCTCTTTTTTTTTTCATTTTTCAAGAAGCAACTGTGAGCATCATCCATCAGTCATGGATGAACTGAACTGTGTCTACAGTGATTTGTTGACAGGTACAGGTGTGATGGGATAGTCCATGCAAAATTATGTAGGCACACATAGATTATAAAATACACATACATGGACTAATATATATTAGTATGAGTAAAATAAAATAAAATCAGTTTATTTATTTGGTAAGTATCAGCAGTTCTAATGTCAGGGATGTACTTTTGTATCCGTTGTTTCTAAACTGACTGGATCTTGTCTAAAGATGTTGTTTTAAAGGCATTATTGTTGTATTTTTCCTAAGCCCTGTCATAACAAGGTTCATTAACAACAGGAAGTGTACTGTTGGTCTTTATGACCTGAATCCTCTGGGTCTGAACTTTTCAGACTTGATTTTTGAACGAATCAGAATTAAAGTCAAATAATCTCAGTCTAAACACTGAGTCCTGGAAGGTAAGGAGTTACTGCATGTTTAGCCTGATCCGTAAATACAGTAATAGACTGATAAGGATCCATAACAAGCATCCAATAGCATTCCAAATGGAATGTGACTGCATGCATTCACTATGATAAACAGACAACATGATGAGGTGGACATGTTTTGGTGTCTTATGTTAATTTGTGTCCTTTGGGAATAAAAGACTGTACAGCAGAACAATGTTTATACTAACTCTAGAACCACCAAGGGCTCATTTTTACCCCCTGATGGCATTTTTAAATATATAAATCCCCTACATCTCTCAGTTTTTCCTGAAATATCATGTTCATAGATAATACAGTGAATGGGGGTGGAGGTGATCTGATATACCTAATATGATCATTTATATCCAGACCTTCTTTATAATGCTGCGTTAAAACAACTGCACCGCAGCCATTGTTTAGACGTCTTTTGTCATGCAATCTGACAAAATGAAGTCATATTTTATTCGCCGTATATGTCAGAATAAAGTGTGATGAACTGAGCCAGGCTTAGATTTGTATAGCATGACTCAGAGCAGATCAGAGCGGAAGACAGAGGAATGAATGATCATAGAAGCTCTGAGACGTGAGGCGGGATCTGATTGGATGGCTGGAGGAGAAAACTGGGAGACATCAGTGGTTTGTTATTTTCTCCTGATGAGGAATCTTCATCTGAGGATGAGGAGCAGACATCCCGAAAAAGTCAGACTTTGACTGATGACAAACGTCTCAACTTAAAGTATCTACGTCTCAGCCTCAAATAGCCGATCTACGAATCGTAGATATTCACAAGTGAGAAACATACGCTAACGAGAGAGCACATAAAATAGCTTATAATACGTTGTTATCCAAAATTCAAGCTTTTACCTATAATGTTCTCCTATGATACTAGTCAATTTATAATACTAGTTAATTGAAGGTGTTAATTATGTAATGTAAAACTAATGTCAACTTTTAAATGAGTGTATCTAACAAAAAATGCAACTGTAAAATGAATAAATGAAAATTTTAAATTGGTATTATGTGAGGTTTTACTTATTGTTAAAAAAATATATGAAAATGAACAAATAAATGCCTCATGAAACGACATCTTTCTGATTGATGATGCTGTTGAGGCAGGGGGTAAAACTGACCCCTGAGGCGGTTATAGAGGGAGTTAAAATAGTGGCTCTAGTGTTAATGATAGGAATCAAGATGCATCATTTATTGTGCAGAACAACATAAATACATTTTGCAGCAAAAACAAAAAAAAAACAATAAATCAGTGACATAAAAGCCATGATTATCATTTTGATCCATGTGGCCTCAGAGGATGGAGGCAGGACTCCTCCTGGAGGTGAAGCATCACTGTAGCACAAAATAAAGCATCTGCCAGATTACAGCACACACACTTCCTGTTCCCCCCCCCCTAAATAAATAAAGTACATGCCCTTCATTCCTTATCGAGAGTAAGTAAAGAGGAAGAAAGTCAAGAAGTGTTGAGTTTGTGTCTGTGAGAGATAGAGAGAGTGAGCAATATCTTGGACTGTGCTGAGTTTACCCAATCGACGGAGCCGTAAGCAGAATGGGCTGTGAAACTGCCAGCAGCGTTATCGACAAACTGTAGGGAGACTGGGATTTAGAACACCTCCTCCCTCTGCAGGGACGATCGTCTGTCAGGAAAGAAAACTTCCCCGCAATCAGTGGGATTGGCTTAACAAAAACAGCTGCTCACACACACACTCTCACACACACACACACACACACACACACACACACACACACACTCACACACACACTCACACACACACACACACACAGTACAGGCTTTTCAGTCCGAGCATCTGAACCCTTTAATCACACACCTTTTCTTTCAGTCACAACAATTAAATTAGTGTTTGGCACATATTGATTACACCATAGGTTCGCTCACTTTGCCAGGCTGAGGTTTTTTTGTTGGCTGAAAGAAGAACAACTCTCTGCTATAAATTTTTTTTTTTTTTCTGTTTGAAAGCTCTGTCAGTAGATTCAGCCTAAACATCGAGCTTCCTGCTAATTCCTAGGGTAAGGCTGAGAGAAGGGCAGGTGAGTGAAGGTTGACTGTGGCTCAGGATGTTTTCACATCTGGTGCATTTTGCCTCTATTTATGTCACTTGTGTTAAAGATGTCAGTCGAACTCTGATGAGGACCAAACAACCACACTGACACCACCTGACAACTCTGACAAAACACTACAGAACGGCACGATGTTAGATGTGTGATGGTTGGGAGGGCTACTTCAAAAATGCATCCCGATACAAATTACAAATGACTTCTTACAATATAATATTAAAGTAAGGTAATTTGATTACTTTCCATTACTTTTGGATTACCTCACTACCAAATATGCAAATAAATAGGTCACAACATCCCTAAGCCACTCAGAGATAATAGGGGCCTTAGCAGACTTCCATATAATTAAAAGTCGGTGTTTGGCAAATAGAGAAGTGAAAGCAATTATGTTGCAATGTATTAAAAGGCGTCACAGACCGCTGACAAGTACATCCCTGCTACGGCTTTTAACGCTTTTTATTTACTAAGTGCATTATCACAACCTCCTACACTGTGGCCAGTCCCATTATGGTCAAAACTAACATCAATGCCAACATAATGGACATATGGAAGTATGGAGATGTTGACCTATACATCGTTTTATGTATCTATTTTTACATATAGAGGACGTATAAATGAGCCTTAAGTTTAAACAAGATGATAGGTTGGAACATCACACATAAACTTCTACAAAGCCAGCTGCTTGTATCAATAGACTGCTACTGTGAAACTGTCTCAGAGAGCAAAATACTTTTTAAAATATTGTTTTAATATATTTTGGGTCCAGTAAGAGTGATCTTAGTTCAGTGCACAATGATTTCTTCTGTACAGGCCAAGGTCCTCTGTCAAATACATCTCAAAGGTCAATGATGCTAAAATGGAGTTTAGACAAACTCGTTATGATATAATTCTATTGAAGTTTAGCAAAACGATAGCAGTTTTTTAGTTGTGTGCAGCCTTTCAATGCTCTGTGTAATTTTAGCAAAATAGTGCATGCTGTGTTCAAACTAAGGTTTTTTTAAGCCAGCAGGGGGAACTATGGATCTAATTCAATAAGACAGGCTCATATCAACTCCTGTCACACTTTGTTTCTCTGCTTTTTAAACCTGATTCTTGCTTCAGTGCTCACATAAACACAAAACTACACAGATTCTTTTTGGATTGGTAGATGTGATTAGATGAAAGTAAATGTGTTAGAGAAAGCTTTCCAGAAAACCCACCATAGCAATCCAAAACCAGGTTGTAAATGAGACGGTTTTTACCTCATATTCCATTGAGTGAAACTGCAGTCAAAGATACAGTAAACGTCAGAGAATGTCAAGACACCCAAAATAGAGCACCACCCTGGATGGGCCCCCCGCCATACAAACATAACACCCACATACTGCGCAAGACTCAATAGAATTACCAACACGTACCTGCAGAATCTTCTACTGCGTTCATTTTGTTTACTTCTTTTGTGAGAATTCAGCGTCTGCTTAAGATTCTGTGTCGGTAGAATACCTTTCAATATGAAAGTACTGATTCACAATGTTGTGTCGGGTTGATTCTATTCATCGTGTTTTGCTTTAGCACATTTAGATGCTTTACAGTAATTCAGTATGGTATTATTTTTTTTTATTCCCCACTCAATGACGTGTGTTTTTCATCACTGTCGATAAAGATCAGTGCTTTATTAGACTTCCCAGCAGCCGTATCCACTTCACAGAGTGTCTTTGGCAGATTCCCATCTCTGGCTGCTTTGAGTGGGTGATAGGAGGCTCCTGTATGAAGGCTGCCCTTTGGGTTCACTGAGGAATGGCTTGAGGTAGCACTGGGCTACTTTCTTGTATAAAGACACACTTGATCAAGGGTTCTTATTTATGAAGCTCATAGTCAGAGTCTATCGAGCAGTGATGCACCCACAGTAACCTGCAGTAGTTTGTGGGTCAACCATGGGTCAGGCTGGGTTGAAGTGATTAAAGCATTATTCTGACTATGTTATTGATACCTTACAGATATATTACATGCAATAGTCCAACTTCCTCTGTCCCCTCCTGTTATGTTCTGAAGGCATACATGTTTAGCTGGTGGTCAACAGTAAAGAACATGGATTTTTTACTCTAAATCTGAACACTCAGATATAACACGCATTCAGTATATTTACTTACACTCTCCCAAAATATCTTATATTATCTGAAATCCATCCTGAATAAACATCCATACATTTCCTTAGAGAACATCGGGAAAAAAAATGCTTCTTATAGTTCCAGAACTTGGCTGCGAGTTATTACATTTTTAAGTTTCTCTGTTTGTCTGAACATCCGTGGGTTTACATACGATCTGCTAATCGCTATGACATCACCGCACCACACAACGCCCTGTTAGAAAATGTCACAGCGTTTGTCACGGGGCTCATTTTTGCTTATTAAGTCGACTCAAAAATACTGCCGATTTAATTTCAGTGTTCAATGATATTTAGCAAATGTAAGCCTGCTATTATCAAAGATGACCATGAACATGAACACATACAAGCACAGAAGTATATGATATATTTTACATGGAGAAGTCAGAGTACGTTTGTTGGACCTATAGGGATAATGACAAGAAAGAAAACGTGAGGAAACCTTGAACATTAAAATAGTCTTAATGCTTAATGCATACTTGAAGCCCTGCTGTATTCACAGAGATGCTAGCATAGCTACAGATTCTTAGCCTTGTAAAATTGTTCCCATTGGCTCCTGTGGGTGTCGGGGAATAGAAATACAACCTGAGATATAGAACGTGTTTAGTTATGCATTTAAAATAAATAGATAAAGGTTTCTTACATTATCTGGTTTGATTGACATCTGACTTTGTTACAGTCTAAATAAAAGAAATACAATAGAAATGTTGAATGTAGGATATTAAATTGCGTGGTGTTCCAACTTGTCATTTTATTTCTCCTCGTTTCAAGCTGTAGCTTCATAGGTGTTACTAAATTGTCCAAGAACTATAAAAATTAAAGTGCCTTCATAAAAGAGTGACAGTATTTTCATTAACCGGGTGTCTGCTGAGCTGTTAAATGACTGTAAAGAGGACAATCGAACAGCTGCAACCACAAGAGAGAAAAGGCAGACTGTATAAAACATAACTTAACATGAAAAATAATCATAGTGAAGGCATTGCACCAACGACATTATCATCATTGTCATCCTGCCCTGATTTCCAAAAAATAATGATGCTGTTTCACCGTCATAATTTGAAAAGGAATCGTCTTTACCATCATAATTTTGAAAAGAAAAGTTCCCAACACTGCGGTTTGCTTCATGTTAAAAATCCACCAAGAAAGGGAGGGGTTATTCACCTATATCTGTAAGGCTTGTTTTAATGATGACATATTTATAAAGGAAGTATTAGATTTTATTTGATGTACTGTATGTAGAATAATATGCTAACAAAATGGAAAGATTGAAAAATGACTCAAAGTGAGTATAATAAGATGTATATATTATACAAAATGCATTAAGACAACAGGTAAATACGATGGATGTTTTACATTTGCATTAACTATTGCAGACCAGAAAACAGAGAGTTTACGATATTTATGCAAAATAATATAATTTTTATGAATAATACCAAATACTGGCCTTGGTTTTTAAGGTAGATACGGCTCTGTGTTTTGAGCAATATGTTAGAAATCTTCCAAACAGATTGTGAGGGAGGCCACAGACCCAGATCCAGGCCTGTTTCTCTTGCATGTGTTGCTCTCACTGTTAGTGGATCCATCCTCTAATTCCAAGTCATCTGTGCAGTTTAGGTTTTAATTTGGACCCAGAAGCAAACACAGACACAGAGAATTGGTTGGATTCACAGTTTATTGCTTTTCAGGCAGAGGCGGTTATGCTGACAAAGGCTGGGAGCAGGGAGCCGGTTTGAGGGGGAGGGTTGAAGCAATGAGTTGTAGTGGCTTGGACTGGCAAAGCTGGCACTGGTGACCTGGGCAATGAAAACATGTTCGAAAAGTTTACACTGAGTGTTAAGATCTGAGAGAGTCTGTACCACTGTAGCAGGCAGCCAGGGCTCTATAGATAGGATAACAGGTGAGGGGATTGCAGAGGTGCCAGGAATCAGGAATTCCAGGAAGGAACACACACACTCACACACACACCACAAATACACACAGACACACAGGGAAGTGGAGTCACATCTATAACATAAGCTTGTCAACAGATTTGCTGTTTTCTTTTAGGATGAAAATGTTAAATTTAAATGACTTTTTTCAATTCCGGTGAAGATTTGTCCTCTGCCTGAGTTGAAAAATGGCTTTTCACATTGACAGCACTCTGACTTAAATCCACTGCACACTGCTGGCAGTATGAAAGCATATTAGCCCGTGGCTAGCCGGAGTAATTAGCATTGGCTAAAAATGATGAAGGGCCTGTTTTCAGGGGAACACAGTATGGTGTTGAAACTTTCCGCTACTGGGAACGTGGGTCATTGCCTTATGACATAACCTATTTATTTTTAAATGAAAAGGATGCTTCCAGTGATGTTTTCAAAAGAATCTTCTTTTGGTCTGGTAAAAGATTAACTTGCAGTTATTTTCACCCAGAACTGCAGCATATTTCAAGTCGTTCCTAAAGTCATATGACTGTAACAGCATTTTATTTATTTGTCCATTCATCTCAGCGTCTTCTTCTGGCATAACATCTGTTTCTCCCTCCACACTTGTCTTCCTTTCCTTCACTGCAGTAAAAGCCCAGCTGTCTCTCTAAAACCCATGAATAAACGTCTGGAGAATATGTTCCCTACCGCCTCTACAACACTTTAGCTGCAAAACAACACTTTAAGCGAAAATGAACAAGTCTGAGTAATCGTGTAGACCTGCACGCCGCATACATCAACAGGCAAAGGGAGAGAGGGAGAGGAGAAGAGAGGGAGACGAGAAGAGAGGGAGACGAGAAGAGAGGGAGGCACGCAGAGGCTGTCAGGCGGAGTGAGAGGTCAATTAGAAAAGAGGGGAGCGCAGAAAAGGTCAGGAAGAAAGAGTGAAAGAGTTTGGAACAAAGGATGAGAAGGGAGGAGAGGTCAACTGGAGACAGCAAGCAAATGAGCAAGTGATGAAAAGAGAGACAGAGGGGAGTTAAAAAAAAGGTGGGGGAGGAGAAGGAGACAAAGCTGGAAGGTCAGTGATGAAGTGGCAGACGGACTGCCAGACTCCCCACAGCTCTGAAGCACTGACTCACAGGCTGATGGACTGGGTGGAATGGAAGTAGAGTGGGAGGGTTGACTGAGCTGTCAATCACTGTGGAGGTGTTTCATTGAACACTGAATTGAATTGAATTGGACATAACAGGCGGCGACTGTAGTTGTTGCATAGAGCAGGTGTTTACAGTGGGCGAGGAGTAAAGGTTAAAACCCTAGATTGTGTGCAGATGTTGATCTGTTCTCTGACATGGTGGCTGTCAGTTCCTTCATCACTATTAGCATGGTTGAAGTTGTTTTCCCACAGCTGCTCCAACACCGTAGATGAAATTAAAGTGCTAACACATGCCCTCGTTACACTTTTGGATCACATCGCCTAACATCACGTTACTTGGAGAAACACTTGGAAGTGAAGTGGAAGGACCGGCGCAAAAACACAGTCAACCCATATGTGGCTGGAGCGTCTGAAAAATTGAGGATTGTCTTGTTTAAATGTCTCAATTTCACCAACCTGTTGAAACCACTCCGGAGTGATGAGTCACATTTTGGAGCACCTCATTGCCCAGACGTGTAAAGAGCATTCCATTCTTTTTACATGCCATTTCATGCATTCCACGTTTTTGTGATTTAATGCTGTCGCCATGTAATGAGTTTTAGATGTGTCAGAAAGGACAAAGGCAGGCGACATGCACCATGTGACTTTAGTTTTCTTTGGTTTTTTAGGCATAAAAAACATTGATCATGTTTGATACATTTACATGCTTTACATATGTCATATAAATTGCATTATGTATGTGACGGAAGTGAAAAATGTTTTAATAGTTATGGTTAAAGTAGAATTAAGTCAGCATTTACCTACAGTTTCACTCTGAAGACATTTTCTCATCTTACGAATTCCATTAGGTTTGTCCAGCATGAGGGAAAATCCACTACTTTAAAGTAACCATTCCTCGAACAAATACAGTATCTGTACATTATTTCAACTTAGTGAAACTCTAAAAGGGGATATTACTTCTATCATAGTCAGTACATGACTCTTGTGATAATACTTGTTCAACCCTTTGCACTTCATTTGAGTAATATTTCAAACCACAACATACAGCAGCACCTGTAGCCCATATCCTTGAACTTCAGCATCATTTCTTTGACAACACAACAATGACTGCTTTTAGAAAAAGCGTGTTCAGACAGGTTTGCCAGAAGCATGTTGAAAAATCCCAGTAATTCATGTTAGCGGTGGTTTTTGTGTGTGGGACATGAACGTTTTCTTTTCAGCTGTTAATTGCGTTATTTTTTGACAGATTTTAGCAATTTTGAATAATTTTCAAACTTCAAAAGCAGCATGAAAAGAAAAAAAAAAGCCTCAGGTTCTCAACTACCTTACAATGTCTAGATGACACTTTGTACTGCATATGTGAAAAGTGAGTGACGTGTTTGGTTGGCTAATAGAAGCAGACTATAAATGATAGATCCTTAATCAGTTTAACATGTCAAACATGTCTGGGAGCAGCTCTTACAGATCAAAGTGTTCCTTTAATCCTGTTCCAGGCTGAATATTGTACCTATACATTAACAGAGTGCAGCAGGCTCTCAGGTTGGCTGCGTGTTCAAAGCAGAGGCTGATGATGACTGATTGCCTCTGGTCTTACAGCCCCCGTATTTAACAACATGCTTTAACAACAGTTATGTGAAGATGACGTATCCTTACGGCCCCCGCAAAAAAAACTGTACAACAAATGCATCGGTATATGACATACCCTCGACTCCTATAGTGAGCCTAGAGTAGTGGATGTTGTTCTGGATATACTGTATGTTTGGTGAAGATGAGCAACCTTCAGACTCATCTTAAAAATCTTAAAAATTTCCATGGAAACAACAAAATAAATATGTGGAAAATTCAAAATATCAGAGGGCAAAACTATTTATCATAGTTAATACTAGGGCTGCATGATAAAATCAGTAGGCCTACATATCGGTATGACATACAAGTGAATACAGATTAGATGTCATTTTACATAAGCCGGTACTTTTGGAAAACTTTATTAACCCCTGGTAACTTCCTCCTTTTGCCCTGGAAGTCATGCGGTTGTGTTATTTGCATGCAGTCTGAGAACTTCAGAATGCATGCATGGGATTCAGGTCACTTTAAATTATGAATGTGACCCGTCAAGGATTGTCAGGCCACTTGCTGGTTAGCTTAGCTAAGCTTAAAAAGTGGACACAGGGAATAGTTAATGTGGTTGTTTCTAAAGGTGGCTACTTTATAGCACTTTTTAATCTTAGTAATTAACACAATACAACTCGTTTTTTGTTCTTATCCTTACTAAAATGTGTAAAAACTATTTGTGCTAAGCTAAGCTAATTGCCTTTTGGTAACTTCTTATTCACTCAACTGAGGAGAGAATGGCATCAATCTTCTTACATAACCATCGACAAGAAAGTCAGTGTCCGAAAGTGTCCAACTGTCCTTTTCCTGTCAAAACTGACCAAAGCACCAAATATGTATTCATTCCCAGCTGAAAATAGTCCCCATTTTTTATTCAAAGCTAATGCTCTCAGTCATTTAAAAAAAAAAATGAAAGTATATATTTGTGAGGGTTTTTTTTTTTTTTTTTTTTTTTGTCCATGTCTTCAAAAGTAAAAAATGTGCTTGGAACCACAGACAGTATTGACAGATGAATTTGAAGATCAATCGTATCTTTCCATAAGATTTGTGGACAATAGCCAAACAATTCAATTTAACCTCATCCTTTCAATGTCATGAAGGGCATCAAAAACTTTACAAAACATATTTATATCTTCAAAACTTAAAACAGCATAAAGCCTAGCTAAGTGTTCCATGTCTTCTTCTCCTGCTCTCATTTTCATGTCTACTCTACCTAAACCCCTTTTCTGTGCTGCCCTCTCATATCTTCACCTGCCCACCCCTAACTGCAGCTTTATTGCCCCTCTCTGCTTTCACCCACTTACTAACACAACCAGCCAGCCTCTGGAGCATCTTCCAGGAATGTTTCCATCCTGGGCCCACCTCCGCGCAGCGTTCCCCAGGCTTGGAGTGGTGACAGAGGTCCCTGAGGCTGAGCGCCCACAGATGGATGAGGGTGGTTGTGCATCCCTGCATATTTACTTATCAGTGTCAGATTTAGCAGCTCTTTCATCCCTCTTTCTTTACTCGATAATCTATTTAATTGAACACTCCCATTTTTCTCCCAGGAAACTTGCCTTCCTCTCTAAATTGTAAATGTAAGATTTTGGGAAACAAGCAGCCTTTCCTCACATGCGCTGTGTGGGTTGTTTGTCTATAAAGAGCTTCATATATCTTTTGCTTTGGGCAGAGTACGGCGTGTGTGTCCTTGTTATCAGCATCAGCCTTTACTGATATACTGTAGACAGGAGTAATTAGCAGCGTTTGTGTTTCAACACATCATCAAAGAGGGAACCATGATATGACCGTGATGGAGTTGAACCCTAAAAGAAGCAGAGGTGGAGATAACTGCCGACCTTTCAAAAGCAAGCTGGGAAACTCCGCTAATTTTTACATCCATGAAGATTGAGATAATTCACGAGTTAATGCAATGCATAGCCAGCCCTCTAATTGGTACTTAAAAAAAAAACCAATGGGTTGGACTTGTGCTTTTGTCGGCTGTTGTAGAACCACCAGACTGCATTCTTTTCCTTGATGATGATCTCATGAAAAACAGCAGGGCTGCAGCTACATAATGACCTAGTGGGCATTTGAATTTTATAGCCAGGCATCAACATCAGAATATCAGCCACCCTTCATTTGCATACAAAAATCCATCAGCAACTATCACTCGGGGCTGCGGTTTATTCTTACACGTATGAAAACACACTGATAGTTGGAAGCCATTCCTTTCCCTAATAACGTCTAGTGCCATAAAGTCTAATGGTCACAATAAAAGGAAGCACCGATACAACACTGGCAAGTGATGTGTGCGTGTATCCTCCTGTCCACTCACAAATGGTGCAAGCATAAGAATATTGCATGACTTAATAATAGCTGGTACTGAAGTCCGCTCCTGCCTGTAAAACGCCATCCTACTGGTTTGATCTCATTTTAAGTCCTTGATCTTTTCAATGACTTGTTAAGTCAAGCTTGATTCTGTTTTAATAATCCCTGTTTTGATTGTTAGCCAGCATGCTAACCAGCTCGGGGTGCCACAGTTTCTAAATAAAAAGACAGAAGGCAAGACAAAGAAACAGCTGAAAGTCTGAATGGGAAAAAAACAACAACAATAAAAACATGCTGCAATGTGGTCTAATATTTTAAATAAGTCCATCTCAAATCTAACCAACTAAAAGCAAAGCTAACACAACATTTCCACCCCTGAATATTTAACACTATATTAAATTCAGACACAGTTACACCACACTCTCCGTCTGTCAGCATCATATTAAGCATCAGGAGGACTATCTGTGGCTGGAGAGAGAAAGATGCTTTTACAGTAACAGTACATCAAAATGATTCTTATCCGCCTCCTAAAGGGGTCCAATCTGACAGATTTAGAATCAGGTTATGTTCTATTTGCTAAGCGTGTGTTCCATAAAGCAAGTTCATCAAATCAACCAGGTTTATTCTGGTTAGTCTGACTTATTTTCAAGCTCAGTTACTATGGAAACTTATGCTGGGAAACTAGCCTGGTCTGCTGGTCTGTTTAAACAGTGGCCCAATACAAAAGAGGTGATTTTACCACTGACCATCTGGTGTGCTATACTAGATTCTATATTATTATCTACAGGTTACAGAGTTAGGCTGTAAAAAAATAAAATAAAACAACAATATTTTATTCTTTTTTAGGAGCGGTGATTACGCTTTTACTTTTGACAGACAGGAAATGTGGACAGAAGACATGCTGATTTGGCTAAAGGATGGATTTGAACCCTCAGTGCTGCTGAGTACCCATCAGTGTAGGCAGAGCGAATAAGTCATCACTTAAGTTTCTACCCATGTGTTCAATGGATCAACCTTTTTTTTGTCAGTGTTCGTCTCTGGTTTTTTTCTGAATCTCTCATATGTTTCTAACACAGCTCCGTTCAGTGTCATGAACGTCACTGCTTCTATGTTTCTCACTGCTGTTTGCTACGATGGATTGATTTGATCTGTGTTCGACTGCTTGAGGCTGCTTGAGAATAGCGTGCACATGCACTTATCTTTACCTGAACCTGTCTAGAGTTAGCCTGGTTGGACGAGCTTGAACTGTCCCTCATGGAACCTCTAGACCTGATTGATTTCTTAGATTTATTCAAGTCAGGTGTTGCACTTTAATCCTCGCTTTTCTGAGCATCCTTCATGGAGCAGACCCCCCCTGAGGGACTCCATCTCTCTCTGCTGTGTGCAAACAGCAGCCAGCCGATCCACTGCTGCTGCTCCTCTCCTGCAGCGGCAGCAGTGAGAGAAACAGGAAGAAAAAAAAAACACAACACAAGAAAAAAGAGACGTGACATTGCTGTGAAACCACATTTGACAACCTCACCTCAGCACTGTCAGCAGCTGGCATTTGAGGTAGGAAATCCTCTTATCTGGACCGCACTACGGCCAGGCGTGAGGCAAAGGCTGGGATTTGGACCCAGGACTGCAGCCAGAGGAGGAGCTGGACTCTCACGCTGCTGATTGGGTTTACGTCGGCAGACCAAGCAGCCACCAGAGGCTGGGAGAGAATACATCCAGCGGCCTACAAAAGCCCTGAGGATTTAAAGACAGGAGGGTGGATGGGATCCAAGTTTGTGGCCTGCTTCCTGCAGCTCTTGATCCGCTGAGCCCTCTTCCACAGTGGACGATTGATCAACGCCCCCCCCAAACCTGTGTGGAGGTGCTGAAGCAGCTGGAGGTGACTGCAGGGTCCAGGCTCTGCTGATCACCAGGACTGAATGCCAGCATGACATGTCAATAATTTGATGTCAGTAATTCACTTTTTACTAAAAGAAGCATTAAGTGGTGTGTTACGCTAATCAGCCACTAATAGCCACCGCAGGAGGGCAGAGGTATTGACGAGAGTCTGGCACAGACTCCGCTGGTCCTTAATTGACACAAATGCTTATGTCATATTTTTGCAATAGAGGAGGAAGCTGGGTGATTAATGCAGAGACAGTGATGAAGAAACGTCCAATGACGAGGTCAGACCGTCAGACCATCAGACCGTCAGACCATCAGACCGTCAGTTGTTCTTTCCCATGTTGGCATTTTGCCTAGAGAACAGTAAAGGTTCTGGTGTGGAAAATGGATATTGTAGAACGTTCTCCACTCCTGACACTGACCAGCAGTGTTCCAATAGCTCTCAGACGTAAATGACACACCAGTGGTATAATGCAAGACTTTGACTTTAAAAGTAATTCACTGCATTTAGAGAGCAGCTCTTTTTCCTGATATATCAGTGCACGTCATTTGGAATAGACTATATACCATTTTATGAAAGCAAAGAAATAACCTTGTCGGTGAACCAGCATATTTTCTGAAACACTCACATAGTCAGTGAGTGGTGCTCTGTCCAAACTACAGATAGTGTTTTCTTGCTGTGTGCCGACCACAGAGTACAGAAGTCAAACTTTATGAAGGCTGTGCTGATCTAATAAGAACCCAGATCCTCTTAGTGCATTGCCTCTTTGTCACCTAAAATGCTTTTAGAGACATATTTTAGTGTACTTTTTAGTGCTTTTTGTTTCCTCTACTGTGAAAACGGAGGCTGAAAAAACTCAGATCCAAAAGAAAAACTAGAAAGTACTGATCAAATATGAGCTATAACCCCATTCATTCATCTCAAAAACACATTTTAATGCATTGTTTATCTGTAATACAAGATGGTTACAAGCTGGTTTCCTGTTTCAAACTGGACAAACTGAAGCCAAACACTGCCAACTTGTAATATGTCACCCAACAGCTGAAGGAAGCACTTGTGTGGTGCACAGTGCATTCTGGTCAGTGTGTTTCTTGTATGTTCCTTTTGTTCGAAGGACAATGACCCTCCTTTGCATAAAATTCCTAAAATGAAGCATTATAGTTGAGGTTTAAATGCCAAATATATTTAGCTTGAAGAAACTTTCACCACAAATTCTGTGGATATCTTGGTTTTCCCTCTTCAGAGTGCAGAAAGTCTTTAAGTTTAACCTTATCTTACTAAAAAATCCATCCATCAATCTGTTTTCTGTCACTGGGGGGGGCTGGAGCCTCTTCCAGCTGACATGGGGCAGGAGACGGCGTACACCCTGGACAAGTCACCATCATCACAGGACCGACACACATAGAAAGACAAACAACCTACGGCCAATTTAGATTCATCAGTTCATCTGTATTGGGTTTTTTTTTGGACTGTGGGAGGAAGCTGGAGAACCCAGAGGGAACCCACACAGACACGGGGAGAACATGCAAACTCCACACAGAAAAGTCCCAGATTTGATTTGAACCCAGAATCCTCTTGTTGTGAGGTGTAACAGAAAAATGACTTAGTTTACCTTTAATCTATTTTGTCTCTTCTCTGAAAGGAATGTGGAAGATGTACTGATGGTTATTCTTCTTGGAGGCCACATGCCTTGTGCTTATTGTGCCATAAAAGGCACAGCAGTAGGTCGTATTAACCTAAAGAATGTGCTGGATTCATATGTAACCACTCAAACTTATGGTCAGTGTGTAAATTACCTATGGGTCTCTATCCCATTGGATGATATGTTATCTCCTTGAGACACTCATTGCTGACTCCTTGAACTCAGGATTTTGTGTCTCCTATATTGTAAATACAACATATTCACTTTAACCCTATCGGTGTTTGGGTGTGTTTATTCCAATTGGTTCAGAGTGCTTTACAGACAATCTTCCACAACAGAGGTGACAGTGCTGCCCTCTATTACAACATACCTGTCATAATTGTTTCCTTTAATTAACTACAGCTTCATTTTTATATTTTTTTATTGTGTATTATTACTAAATGTTCTGTAGAGGCGTGGAATAGATAACGTTTGTATATGTGTTTGTCATGTTTGGCCCTTAAAAACACACAGTTAGTGAAACATGTACAGTATGTCAACTTAATCAAATCACTTACATCCTCATCGATCAATATATAACCAATAGAGTGGAGCAGTGTAGAAATGTTTAATCAGCCAAATGTGTAGCTGAATAAGGGAAGCTGTACCGATTGTCCAGTTTGTTGACTCTGTTGCTTCTCTTTTCCTGTTACCTCTTTTCTCCTCATGTAACCCTCGTCTCCTCCTCTCTCTGCTCCTCTCTCTTTGCTCCTCTCTCTGCTCCTCTCTCTGCTCCTCTCTCTGCTCCTCTCTCTTTGCTCCTCTCTCTGCTCCTCTCTCTGCTCCTCTCTCTTTGCTCCTCTCTCTTTGCTCCTCTCTCTTTGCTCCTCTCTCTGCTCCTCTCTCTGCTCCTCTCTCTTTCCTCCTCTCTCTGCTCCTCTCCTCTCTTTGCTCCTCTCTCTGCTCCTCTCTCTTTGCTCCTCTCTCTGCTCCTCTCTCTTTGCTCCTCTCTCTTTGCTCCTCTCTCTTTGCTCCTCTCTCTGCTCCTCTCTCTTTGCTCCTCTCTCTGCTCCTCTCCTCTCTCTGCTCCTCTCTCTTTGCTCCTCTCTCTGCTCCTCTCCTCTCTTTGCTCCTCTCTCTGCTCCTCTCTCTTTGCTCCTCTCTTTGCTCCTCTCTCTGCTCCTCTCTCTGCTCCTCTCTCTGCTCCTCTCTCTTTGCTCCTCTCTCTGCTCCTCTCCTCTCTTTGCTCCCCCCCTGCTCCTCTCTCTGCTCCTCTCTCTGCTCCTCTCTCTTTGCTCCTCTCTCTGCTCCTCTCCTCTCTCTCTGCTCCTCTCTCTGCTCCTCTCTCTTTGCTCCTCTCTCTGCTCCTCTCTCTTTGCTCCTCTCTCTGCTCCTCTCCTCTCTCTCTGCTCCTCTCTCTGCTCCTCTCTCTCTGCTCCTCTCTCTGCTCCTCTCCTCTCTCTTTGCTCCTCTCTCTGCTCCTCTCTCTTTGCTCATCTCTCTGCTCCTCTCTCTGCTCCTCTCTCTTTGCTCCTCTCTCTTTGCTCCTCTCTCTTTGCTCCTCTCTCTGCTCCTCTCTCTGCTCCTCTCTCTTTGCTCCTCTCTCTGCTCCTCTCCTCTCTTTGCTCCTCTCTCTTTGCTCAGAGGTTGTGGCAGGGCAGTGCAGACCTCCTCCACCACTCTGTTTATCACCCTAATGGAGGTGATGTTGCTGCTCTCCCTGAGGACATCCAACGATGATGATGATGATGTCATCATTAGCAAATGGCCCAGTTTGGTGCAGCCAGCTGCTCTGAAACCGGACCGCAGGCTGGCAGAATGTAGTGTTTGAGTCTTTGTTAAGGTGTTAAAAAACAAGGGTTCCTCAAACAACCACATGCCAGGAGTATCATTAGCTTCTCGAGTTGTACTGAGAATCTGCCAAGCCTGCAAAACTGAGCTGTAGAATGGTGTCAGCTCAGTATCATCCACTTGGCCAGGTTGCAGAAGGAAAAGCTGTTTATCGTAGCCCAATCTCCCGGCCTTCCTCAACAGCAGACATGCTACATCGCACCATCTTGGGCCACAGCTGTACAGCAGTCTTTGAGCAGTCTGGAGTCTGAAGGAAGCTATCTTGGACTCAATGTTTATGAGTCCCTGCCCCCCTTCAGCCACAGGCAGGTAGAGGGCTGCTGACCGGATCCAGTGTTTCCCAGACCAGAAAAAGTCCACAATAATCCTCTGTACTTCCTCCATAAGACCTTTTGGTGGTGTCAAGGCAATTAGTCTGTGCCAAAGGGTCGAGGCAACCAAGTTATTGGCAACCAGAACTCTCCCCCTATATGACAGCTGGGGTAGCAACCATTTCCATTTAGACAACCGTGCACACACCTTCTCCTTAACTCCCTCCCAGTTTTTGACCACGAAACCCTCAGTGCCCAAAAACACTCCCAGGACTTTCAGACCCTCTTTTTCCCATTGAAGTCCTCCAGGCAGACTGGGCACTAGCTGATCTCTCCACTGACCCAGTAAGAGAGCTCTACTTTTTGCCCAGTTTACCCGTGCAGAGGCAGGTTTTTCATACACGCACAATGTTTCCTGTAAGCATTGGACATCTCCCTGGCTACAAAGACATTGATATCGTCAGCGTACGCTGAAAAAGTGGGAAAATCACGATCACTATGCAAATTTACAGCAGGCAGTGAGAGACAACTGAGCCGCTCTCTCAGCCTACACAGCAATGGCTCAATAGCAAGGCTGTAAAGTTGCCCCGAAATAGGGCAGCCCTGCCTTATCCCTCGCTGTACAAGTATTCGACTTGGGTCGACTCAGCCCTGCTCCCATCTTCACCATACACTGTGCACCTTTATACAGTAGTGTGACCCAAGAAAGAAAACCATCACAAATACCAAACGCCCTGAGTGTAGCAAACAAATAAGAGTGATCAACCCTGTCAAATGCTTTCTCTTGGTCAAGAGAAACAATACCAACATTTACATTATATGTTTTTGAGATATCGATCATATCGCGAGCAAGAAAAATGTTGTCCATAATTGTTCTGTCAGGCACACAATAAGTTTGATCTGTGTGGATGATCATTTCAAGGACATCCTTAAGTCTATTTGCCAAGGCTCTGGAAAGCACCTTATAGTCACTACAAAGGAGTGCAACTGGCCTCCAGTTCTTCAATAGGGCCAGATCTCCTTTTTTGGGCAGCAAAGAAAGTACTGCTCGCTGACAGGACATAGGAAGAGATCCTGTTTGGGAACATTCCAAAAAGACACCATGTAGATCAGGCCCAAGCATATTCCAAAAATGTTGGTAAAAGTCTGTTGATAGCCCATCAATCCCTGGTGCGCCTCCTGATGCCATCTGGTTTACAGCAATTGTCAGCTCGTCCAAAGTCAGTTCGCAGTCCAGAGCAGCTTTCTCTCCCGGGCTGAGCTGAGGAAGCCCCTCCAGGAGCTCCTCACGACTCTCCGTAGAGCAGTGTTCCACTCCAAAGAGGTCAGTATAGAAGCTCACTGCATACCTCCTCATCTCATCCGGGTTGGAAGTTATGCTGCCTCCTGGAAGCTTAAGGCAGGTCATCTGCTTCCTCTGTGCCACCGTCCTCTCCAGGTTGAAAAAGTAGGTACTGGGGGCATCCATGTCCTTCAAATGGAGGAAGCGAGACCTGACAAGGGCACCCTTTACTCTTTCCTGCAGGAAAGAGCTCAAAGCCAACTTCTTTTCACGAAGCAGGTGACTCGTGTTGGGATCTGAAACACATGAACTTGCTTCAGTGCTTTGGATGTCAGCTTCAAGCTCCTCGATGGCTGTCTTGATTCTAGCCGTGGAATGGGAGGTGTACTGTTGGCAGAACACGCGGATTTGTGCCTTTCCAACCTCCTACCATGTTCTCAGAGAGCCAAAATCAGTTTTTTTAATTTTCCACTGGCTCCAGAAATATTTAAAGTTCTGACAGAAAGTGTGATCTTGTAGGAGTTTGTTGTTAAAGCACCAACAGGACCTGACCCTCTCACCTGGTGAGATGATCAGGTCTGTGCTAGCAAGGTGGTGATCAGAAAAACCAACTGGAGTTATGTTGCTGTGTGAAATCCTGGAGCTGAGATTTTTTGAAATATAAATTCTGTCTAATCTGGCCGAGTTAACCCTGTTGTTACTGACCCTCACCCATGTGTACTGTCTGGAAAGTGGGTGTTTAGTTCTCCATGTGTCTAGCAGATCCAGGTGTGTGATGAGGCTGCTGAGACACTGTGCTGACTGTGGGTGTGGTTCCTCGCTGTTTCTGTCTTGAGTGAAATCTATTGTACAGTTAAAATCCCCACCAACAATGAGGTGGTCCTGATGGTGACTGAGTAGGTGATTTTTCAGTAGGTTGAAAAAGCCTACTCTTTCCCTTCCTGTATTTGGGGCATATACATTAACAAAGCAAAAAACAAAATTCTCTATCTCTGCCCTTACAATCAATAAGCGGCCCTTGACCACTTCAGTGGAGGACAAAATAACTGCATTGGCAGTTGATTTGACCAAGATAGCTACTCCTGCACTGAAGTTGGTGCAATGGCTAAGGACACATGAGCCATCCCACCATAATTTGGGGGAGTGGCAGGAGGGAGGAAGACAGCTGCTGTCTCTAACAACTCCTCACCTGGAGAATTTTGAAACAACAAAAAAGAAAGTAATTTATCAAATCTGTGTCAAGGTGTTGAACCTGCGGACTCTGTCTGGACTAAAGGAGTCGAGGTGGACTGAGTTTTTTGCTCCAGACTCTTCCCCGAAAGGCAGTTGGCGGTCCCTGTACAAGTTCCCCATTGAAAAGCGGACAGCAGACCTCCAGTGGAGGATTGTACATGGGGCAATAGCCACAAACAGATACAGAGCACACCTGGATCCAGGGGTGGGAGATGAATGTATTTTTTGCTTTCAGACTGAAACTTTGGAACATTTATTTGTGCAATGCCCTCGTTTGTCCCCTCTGTTGGAACTTTTAAAAAGGTGATTCCAAGCCCTGGGGGAGGTTTTTTCACTTCATCTTTTCATTTTTGGTCCTAAATATTGTGTAAAGAAAAAATCTGTACACACACTGGTGAATTTTTTATCAGGTTGTGCGAAGTTGGCCATATGGCTGACACGGAAGCACCAGGCCCAGAGTGCTGGCAGTGTTGAACCGGTGCCGGTCCTTAAAGGACTCTTGAAAGACTCCGTGTAAAGATAGAGCATGCGTATTACCGCATGTTGGAAAAAATACAGGGTTTCATTGCTATTTGGACAGTAGGTGGGGTTTTATGCTCTGTGGGGGTTGATGGGGAGTTGCTCCTCAATTTTTGAGCACGTTTAGTTTTGCTTGTAAAGCCAAATGTTGAAGTGAATGTGGTTTGGATTTATTTTTGTGATTGCATAATAAAGGATTTTTGAAAACCAAACCAAACCTCTCTCTTTGCTCCTCTCTCTGCTCCTCTCCTCTCTTTGCTCCTCTCTCTGCTCCTCTCCTCTCTTTGCTCCTCTCTCTGCTCCTCTCTCTGCTCCTCTCCTCTCTTTGCTCCTCTCTCTGCTCCGCTCCTCTCTTTGCTCCTCTCTCTGCTCCTCTCCTCTCTTTGCTCCTCTCTCTGCTCCGCTCCTCTCTTTGCTCCTCTCTCTTTGCTCCTCTCTCTGCTCCTCTCCTCTCTTTGCTCCTCTCTCTTTGCTCCTCTCTCTGCTCCTCTCCTCTCTTTGCTCCTCTCTCTTTGCTCCTCTCTCTGCTCCTCTCCTCTCTTTGCTCCTCTCTCTTTGCTCCTCTCTCTGCTCCTCCCTCTTTGCTCCTCTCTCTGCTCCTCTCCTCTCTCTGCTCCTCTCTCTTTGCTCCTCTCTCTTTGCTCCTCTCTCTTTGCTCCTCTCTCTGCTCCTCTCTCTTTGCTCCTCTCTCTGCTCCTCTCTCTGCTCCTCTCCTCTCTCTCCTCCTCTCCATCTTCATCTCCAGGATTGCTTGCAACAGTCTCAACCCTCTTTCTATCACCGTTAAGCATATCAAGCGCTTAAACCCCTGATGTTGGAAATGCATTTTTCAGCAACAATTATGTAAAGTAAGTTAAGCCTCAGCCAATTGTACTTTGCTCCTCTATAACTCCTTATTGGCTGCACGTTTCCATGGGAAACAGTAACCCCATAACACACATAAACACAAACACACACACACACACACACGCACACCTTAGATGCTCTCTCACACAAGGGTTTAAAAAAATATGTACACAGTGGAAGTGAGAGCAAATAGATGGATGCGGAGACGGCAGAAGAGATGATATGGAGGTCTGAGGGGAGTCAGAGAGGAGGGAGGAAAGTGTGGGGTAGAAAAAAAAAAGGAAGTGATGGAGACAAAGATGAAGAAAGCTATTGAAGTATTACTGTGTTTTGTTTACAACTTGCCTCTCAAGCTCTTAAACCAAATTTGGCATATCTGTAA
This sequence comes from Chaunax sp. Z400, assembly GCA_037577475.1. Lineage (NCBI taxonomy): Eukaryota > Metazoa > Chordata > Actinopteri > Lophiiformes > Chaunacidae > Chaunax > Chaunax sp. Z400. The sequence goes on along the minus strand of CM075189.1, from coordinate 33,114,517 downwards.
CCTTGGCAACTTTTCCTTCAGCTGACAGAAGAGACAGAAACCCCTACAGGCCTTATCTGCCTCACACATGACTAGACGAGCCAGCCATGGCCTGTGTGAAAGAATTATCACTCCACGCCACGAGCTTTTTGTCATTCATCGGCTTCTGGAGGGTAGGAAGTTTGAAATCCTCCAAAAATCCTTCATTTGGCATTCTGCTGAAGACACAGAGGATAAGAGAGGAGGAGGAGGGAGGAAGGCTCACTGAAGAAGCAAACGTGGATAAATTTACACTGATGAAAAGGAGCTGCCCATTTGTTTTTAATCAGACAAAAACTGAACTTATTTATGACTGCAATGAAAGAATCAGCCATCTAATCTTCAAAATGAATAGCCTGTTATTACCCATTAAATTTCACCTGTGGTGAAGGGTTTATCACATGGCCTGGTCCCACACTTTACTATTTCCATCCTCTTTGTGGATGGCCTGCTGCTACACATCTCTTGTTTTACGGTCCTACACTCAACAGGAAGTAAAACAATTTTTTTTTCATTTGATGTTCATTTCATTTTTTCATTTCATGATGATGTCTAAAAAGTATTATTTTAGGCATAGTGTGTTGGTTTTTCTTTGATTTGCCGCTGCTACATTTGCATACATCATATAGATTGTGAAGTATACAATCGCTGGAACGGTTCAGACCACAAAGCAGAATACATGGGGGTGAAATGAACAAAACCTGTGAAGCGTTTGTTTCTGCATTTCTTTCAAAAGTGGAGTCGGCCTTCATTAAAATAACATTTTCAATTATTATTTTTTTAAATAATTCATTGGGGGACAACTTCATGATTTTTAGTTGTCCCCCAGAATCTGCGAAGAAAAAAAAAGGATATGAAATCCACTGATTTAATTTTAGAAAAAAAGAAAAATGAGAACACCGGAACATTGTGTATTTATTCTTTGAGAAAATAGAATGATTGGGTTCAAATCAGATCATTTAGCTTGTTTGAAACCTCGCATCCAAAGTAGGATGAATGCCGTCTCTCCTAATCAGACCAGGTCTTGTATCTATCAAGTATCAAGTATCTACTAAACCCACATCTTTTGCTGGACACCACCTCGACAGCCGGCGGTGGAACGATGACATCTGAACATGTCATTGCTGCTCAGACTTGGCAGCAATCCAGAGAAAACTACAGAGTCTGACAAAGTTTTTGCAAACAACACACTGACCTTCGATTGGTGTAATCAGGTGTCATTACTGCCGACATGTCTTACAATATAACTGCATTTACATGCATCCTTAACAATGTGTGCATACAAAGACAACCATTTCTATTTCAACAGGAAAGGTTTGAATAGACTTTTGTATTGCTCATTGGATCCCAATTTTCAACAGGCACACACCCACACACACACACACACACACACACACACACACACACACACACACACAAACACACACACACACACACTTCGCTTACCGCCCAATGTCAGCGGCCTGCCCAGGAAAAGTTGTTGGATGTACAGACGGACGGATGGATGGATTCATGGATGGATGGATGTTATTATGATGCAGTTTACAGAAGTATACCTAAAGCAAAGTTTGTTTTAAATGTGATGTTTATTAATAAATGTCATTTCTAATATAGCTGGATTTCTTATTACCCCACCATGTGAATCCACACAGTGATTCAGTTAAAATTGATTGGAAAATAAAACACCGACACCTGGATATTTTTTTTTCCAATGCAGTGCAGGTTTATTTAGCAAAGCGCTGTATTAGCCGATACTTTCATAACATAGATTTGTAATAACCTCTGCCACGACCAGCTCACAGGCCGCAACAAAGAAGGGAGCTGCACATGAGTTAAAACAATATCAAACTGAATTTTGTTAATTTCTAATAACAACAATAAGTAAGTAATAACTGTAATGGATGCAGTGAGTAGTGTGTGGTGCCTGTTGTCAGCGTAATAAGACAAAAAAGAAAAGAACAGGACATTTGATAGATGACATCCCCATAAGATCCTCCACATATTTGTAATATTCTGTTGATCCAGAATGTTTAAATATGCAGAAAATTCACTACTGTGAGATAATAAATAATAATGTTACAGACTTGAACTAAGATCAAATTGTAGCTGAAACTGTTCTGCTTCAATTTGTTTCTTCAAAAGTTACTGATCTACATCCTGCAAAAAAAAAACCCAAAAAACAGTATTAGTGAAATATTGTTTTCCTATAATCAAACTAATAATGATATCAATTGCTTCGGTAATTTAAGTGTGACATTTTAACAACCCTTTTCCACCCATTTGCCTCTTGTTCATTACATCTAGTGAAAGGTTGAGCTCATCCATTCTTCATCACATCAACATCTTTTTCTTTATTTAATCTTCACCAGCACCAGTGTCTAGGACCTATTGGGGATAGACTGTTTTTAAATTGAATAGTTTGTGATCAATAAACCTAGAATGGCCCTCAATCAAGCACCTCCACCAACGTCCAACACTCCCCTTTAATTCAGTCATGCAAAATCAAACTCATAGCCCTGAAACAATCATTTAAGGTTACTGGATTGGTGACAGCCAACCATTTAAATGTGCTGCCAGTGGATTTTAAATTGGATACACACTAAATTATACACACATGGACGCCAATGGATAAATGTGCCTAATTTTTATTCTCAAAATCCATGTATTGCTCCCTGAGAAATCAAAGAAAAACACAATGTTAAAGGAGAAGTGATAAAAAGAAAGCATCAGGTTATCTGTCTAACATATGTAAAACATCCAGTGAGAGCGAGCAAAAACAGCGTCATACATTTTCTATCTGTACACACACGGATACCTGTGGATGCATCAGTCACTGTCTGTGCAGCTCAACATCCTCTAAGCATGCTCATAGATATTCAAAGATTCAAACTGAAGCTCAGACCTGTCCAGTCTGCTCAGAGGCCTGAGGTTCACTGCAACAAGCAACTGCAGCAAGGTCACTGCAACACACACACACACACACAAACACATAGACATACACATACATGCACACAGCAGCGGTTTAAATTGAGACAGAGCAAAGAGAGGAAGAGGAGAGAGGGAATTCACACTTTAAAAGACAATTACTTAGAGAGAAAACTATCTGCTCTTTCAGTCTCAGTGACTTTGATGCATGCAGATGTTTTTGTCTCTTCTGGTTGTTGGGAAAATTGCCCAACTCACGATGCCTTTTTATGTCTGCAGAAGTCTTTCTATTTAATTGTCAGGCTATTATTTAAAACACACACATCTGTGACACACACTCAGACCGTCTGAAACATAAAATATTACTTACAACTGCACTCGTACAGTTTGAAATAAGAAAAGGTAAAAAGACGTGTTTGGCTTTAGCACTGATAGCCAATCACATGAGGAGAAAAACATAACAAGTGTCTGATAACCAGGTCATCACTGACTCGTCCAGAGCAGGAACAACACAGAAACATCAGACAATCTGATCCAACAAAATAAACCATCGACTCAAAATAAAAGATATATAATGTACATGTATACATCTGTCAGCTCATTGTTTTACATGCTGCAGGTTTACATCTTCATCCAACCTCATCTCTTGCCTTAAAAAGGAGCTATGTTACAATGCAAAGGGCCTAAAAACACATCCTGCCATTAAGACAGCCTGACAAAGTAGTGTCTGACTGGGGTGGAGAATCTTCCAGCTTAAGATGTGTAGCTGTTGGTAGAGACCAAGGCGATTGTATGATTGACATCAGCAGAAACACTCCACACTGGGATGACATGCGTCTGTCATGGATGAACAGCTCTACACGTGTGTGTTTCACTTGGCTGATCCATGCTGTTCTGGAGATGTACTCCAGACAAAAAAAAACAACAAATGATTAAAGATCACATTTCCGTAGAAACGACAAAGAAATACAACACAAAATTCTGCATGTTAAAAGTGTGACGACCCCCTGAGCAGTGATTCAGCTCACCTGGCCTTGTTTCACAGCTATATAAACTGACGGCAGTCAACCAGTCTGTCTCTCCTTCCTGGCTTCCATACTGTTTGTATTTAGTTTGTCTTTATCTTAAGTTGTTTATGTAAAATAAATGTACTTTTAGTTTCTCCCCTGCTTTGTCCATCTTCGAGCCAGGATGTGACAAAAGGCACAACTACTTATAATGGTTAATATACTGTACATTATGTATAAGGTTTGGTGAAGCTATTATTTATAGTGTGCAGGATATGACAAGCTGTCCGTTTGTGGGTTTAATGTGGTTTAATGCAGATCAGATGGAACCAATGAGGTTCTAAATAGACTATGAAAATTATCTATGTCGTAGAGTTTTCTCTTCTGTTTCTTAAGTTTGAATAAAGTTGTTACAAACTGACAAAAAGTCAGTGAACTGTAAAAACAAAGCATTTGCTTCAGAATCTCCCCTGTTTTTAAATGAGTTGTCATCCAGTCAAAAAAAAGAGAAATAGAACTTTGGAACCACTTATTATTCATGTTATTGACTTTATCTTTTTTTCTTTAAATACATTTGTCCCTCCTTCCTCATCAGACACTCAGTTGCCTCTTCTATCAGTAAAGTATATTTGGGAGTTAAGTAAAAATTTAGAGACTCATAACCCAACATTGACTTTTAGCATTATTTAAATCAGTGTTTCATTGGAGGGAAAAACAAACAAACATTTGTGGACCCCTAATAATCATAATGATGATGTAATGTAACTGAATGTTTACCTTACTTATCTATAAAACAGTTCATCAGTCTAAATTAAGGTTTCTCAGTTATTCTCTGTATATTTTTACCTCTTTGTATTTCTGACACTCTCTCTGCAGCTTGTCCTTGACTAATCTGCCTTAATAAGGTGAAACATTAGCGTATAACAGTCAGGTTTATTGTGTCTCTCTCACTGCTGTCATTGACCTTGTTTCCGTCCTTAACAGGAAACAGAAGCAGAGAAAGTTCTGATAAAATATTGAGCACCAGGCGCTACAGCTGCTGCTGGACGCAGAAGCTAAAGGGCCAGACAGGACTCAGGATTTGGTGGAGACCAAACCAGAGCCACAAAGAATGAACACTTTTCATTAGACAGCCGAAAGAAAAATTAAATGAGTGCTGCTTTTTCTCAGAGTCTGATGCATGTGGAAATAAGTGTTATCAAACACACAAGGATATAATACTGCAGCTGTGTGTTCAGCTTTTTTCCACTGCCCTTATATTCCCAGAAAACAAGCCTAAAGATTAGACCAGCTTTAACAAACTTCACAAACAACAACAAACATATAAACATAAACATATGATTTGTAAACATATTCATTTGTCATCTCTGCAGCAACTTCTTTAAACCAAGTTTTAGGCATTTTGTTCCAACATATTACCCGTGCCAAAACATGCATGTTTCATGTCCACTTTAAGAACAACAAAATCATGCTGACACTTGGATATGATGCTGATTGCATTTGAGTAACAGTTCAAGCAAATAAAGGCCTAAGCTAACTTTATGTTAAATAAACTTAGCCTTGCTTGACTAATATAGAAATGTCTTGTTTACTGTCTTTTGCACTACCATTCAAGATACCAATTTTAAGTAATGCGGTTTTAAGCATGTGTGTGTTTTGTTGTCGCAGTAACAAACCTGTTAGGTTAGGGAATGGAGAATGATACCCAGCAATAACACCAACAGCAATACAGAAGAATATACCATTTATGTTACTGACTGTCCACTTCCCCATTTAATGTATCCTTCGAGTGGGAAGATGCATCATCAGCTGCTGTCTTATCTCAATGAAGAAAGAGACGTAATGAATAAACATCAGCCACACAGAATATTAGAAATGTAAGGAATAATTTAGTTTCCGTGGCAGAGGCCAAGAGGATTACTAGAAAAAAAAAAAACTGCTTTGTTAATACAAAGGTTTGAAGAATAGAATATTTACATCCTTCAGTGTGTGACTGTAGCATCGTATGAATAAATTAGCCTATTGGGAGCTGATGTGTGCAGACTGTGTCTTTAGAAGCTTATCACCAGCCCTCATTATGGCACTATGAGCTTATAAAAAGATACACTTCCAAAGACCCCTCATATTCTAGAGAGTTATGTAGATAGTCACTGTGTGAATACAGTGAAAGGGCTTCAGTGTAATTACTATAAAACCCAAAGCTAAAGGCAATCCTAGCTAATGTAGGGTTAACTTAATAATAATGTAAAAAAAGAAAAGCTCCTACTGTAAAGCTGGGTGTGAATGTTTGGTGTGTTTCAGTGTTTCTCACTTGGTTATAAGTCAATCTAAAATATTGATCACAAAAGATCGAAACTGTAAAATGTGCAGATAAACAAAAAACACTGAACTGGACCAGAATGAAAGCATGTGTGATGATTCTTAGTTTGAACACTGGACTCCTTCATAGGATCATACACTAAATACAGGCTCATCTGTAAGAAAAGACTTGATGATGCTGTAGTAAGAATAGAATGCATACTGGAGAGCTGACTGGTGAGAAGACCTCAGATTGGCTAGAAGGCCCAGTGACATATAGGATATAGGTTACCATGGTGATGTAGCTGGGTAAAAGGGAAAACCCAGTGTTCAGCAGCTGACAAACCCAGTAATCTCTTGAGACAGGCTTCCACTCTTTGGCTCCAGGATTCCCTGATGACATTTTTAAGTACACAGTATATCGAGTGGAAGAGGTCTATAATTGTTTTCTTATTTTGAATAATTTAAAGCTGCACTTATCAATGCTTTATTTTAAAAACAGACCTAATGTATTTTTAATGACATTTTCTTTATTTAGGCTTAATTTAAACAGGCTCCATTGAGTTCCAAGATTTGACTTTTACAAGGGAGACCTGGCCAAGTGGAGCGGCAACACAAACGATCACATGATGATGTCACAATACCGTCCACCACTGGGTTTTTACAATATGAAATATTATTATTATTTCATTTCTAAAGAGAAAGTAATGCTAAAGTTGTGTAATCAGTAATATTGTTACTTTCACGTGATAACTATTATGTAACAATTACATCTTGGAAGCAACTTATCAATAATAATAATAATACATATGTGAATTTTAGCAGAATTACATAAAGCACACACACAATGAAAATCTGCATTATGCAGTAATAATTTCTCATAAAACTAGCTGAATGTTTTCACATTTTTCAGCATGACAGTGCAAAAAAAAAAAAAAAGGTTTTCTTCTTCACACTCGTCCAGCGACTTTCTTCCTTCCTCCATCCGACTTGTGTCTTCCCGCTGAAGACTAGAGCATCTCATTAACATGCTGTATGCATGGTCAACTTTATGGTGCTGGAGAAACACCCGCCTGTCATTGTTTCCACCCTGAGAGACCTGCAACCCAGGCAGCAGCCCAGATATTACACGGGTCAGTGACAAGGGCAACACTTACCCGTCTGTCAGAGAGAGCCTCTAATTGTAAAAGAAACACACAGGCAGCCGAGCATGAAGTCTTTTATCTGTGACAACACACACATGTTCAACTAGTGAACCAGATGGTTATGAGATTACATGGTGGCATGTAGGGATATGCTCTGAAATGGAGATTCAGTTTAGTGGCTGCCGCCGTTGATTGGTTTTCAATCCGCACACGTCAGCTCCACCACTTCCTGCATGCAAAGTCAGACTAATACGAATCATTTTCATAGTTTTTAATACTATCCAGCAGAAGAATGAAGTTTTACTCTAAATGGCCTTCATTCTTTTTTCAGTAAACTAACATTAGCTATGGAGTTGACTTAAGTAGGCTGCAATTGTTGGTCAATTGTGTAGATTGTAGTCCTATCTAAAACATTAGCTGTTCAGTCTCTTATGGCCGTAATGAGTTTTCACCTGCCTAAACCTCATCATAGATGAAAGAAAAATAATTTAGAAAATCAATCACCAAAAATGAGAAAACAATTCTCACTTGCCTCTAAGGGCTCCTGTAACAGACGCCTCCTCTTCCTCTCTTTAATATCCTCCATTATTTAAATGGGAAAATGTCCAACAATGTAAAGACAAATAAAGAAATAAAGGCCAACCAAACAAATCGATTCTGACTTTACACCTCAGTTAAATCTGTGATTTGTAAGTGTGTGTGTGTCCCTAAATTATGAATAACGGCATTCAGTAGAGCACATGCCTCTGCCATGGCCCTACCATCTGACTTACTTTGCATACAGTGGATCTGGATCACCACCAAAAATCATGAATCATAATTATCTGGATATACTTCAGAAAGGAGACGACTCAGAACCCCATTATCTCAGCCCATAGTTGTGTGTCGTTAGCCTTGTTTGCTACCATTCAGCAGTTAAATAAAGATGACCCTCTACAAATACATCATTTGATCCAGCAGACACATAGATATCAACACCATACATACAAGATGTGATATTTTACATCATGAATTAGGGATTATTTCCTGAGAAATTAGACAAATTGTCTAAAATATCCTAATTTGCAATGCTAAGGGAAGTTCTAAATTCCTGGATCCGCCTCTCTACCTGGATCCACACCAACATTTCATGTTTATTGTCTAGTACATGTCCCATCCTTCCACCATGATTTGCAGAAATCGGTTTAGCTGTGCTTTTTTTCATAAATAGGACAAAAACAATTGCAGTGTTGAAAACAAATAAAAAAGGAAATGCTGGACGCAGAAAAAGTTGGATCGGGGCATCTTTTCATCACCACGACCTACGAAACCCACTGCTGGAGATCACTTGTGGCTTATATTTCAAAAATGCATTGATGTAAACTTCCACAGGCTATTATTTCACAGTCTCACAACGGCTGCTTTTGCACAAGCAACTTACTTTTAGGGCAAGTGAGCAGATCATTCTTTTTCTTTAAATTACAAAACTTCAACCAAATGTAAAAACAAATCACAGAGAGTTACCGGGAGTGGGAGTTCCATCATGATTGTGTCCTATGTGATCCTGAGTTGTTTTAAAATTGTGACAACTGAAGTCAGTTGAAAGGGAATTGACATCAAGTGTTGTGGACAGAGTAGTGTTTTCAGCTGACATCAGAAATGCTGAATTCTCTGCAATGCATCCGCTCAAAGATACCCAAGCTATTTTAATTCATCTTTAATTTGATCTCTCATCCAGTGTTTATTGTAGTGCTGCAGACACTCAGGTAAAGGCTGACTTTGCATTCTCACTCAGCACATGACTCCACATTGATCAGTGTGTGTGTGTGTGTGTGTGTGTGTGTGTGTGTGTGTGTGTGTGTGTGTGTGTGTGTGTGGTGGGCCTTTTTGACGAATAAGGCGAGCAGCAGGCTTTGCCGACAGACTCAGATCCTGACACCGTTGTCTGTCAGGGTGAGTGTTTCTGTGAGAACATGAGAGCACCATTGGGGCCCCTTTGACAACATAACACTGCAGCAGCAGTGAGGGGACACCGTCAAGTAGCACCTTCAACACTACGTGGTGTAAAATCTGCGACGTGTTACACTGCTGTCCCGCTCCACGAGGCGCTTGTCCTCTTTGCTGGTGTTATTTCCACAGGGATCAGAATAATAAGGTTTGTCCAAGAAAGGCAGAGTGCAAGTTGTGAAACCGAAGAAAAGTCACTATTGTTGCTTTAGAGTTTCACACGGTTAGACTATTTAATTATTATATAACCACTGCTGTTCAGTAGGGCTGCACTACTCACCACAGAAATAGGTGTTTAATGGCAGGTTTGCCCCCTTTGCTTCGACAGAAGGAATTTATTTCACATGCACTCTTTTTCTGATGGAGTTCAAAAACCCTTCTGTCATTTAGGGACAAAAAAACAGAATACACAAATGAAAATTAAACAATTTTGCCACAGAAATCTGAACTGGTCCTATTAGTTTGCACCATATTTGTATGTATTTGTACCCTAACACATTGTCAGTGGTCATTACATGGAATCATTTCTGATCAATTTAACGTCACATTTTGAATATCTTTTCACTTTTTCTAGGTAATTTGTTTTCATTGTCTTGAGCTTCTTTTGTTCCCCCTCCAATCCAATGTTACAGTGATGTGCATAAACAACTAAGGTTTACTTACAGAAGAACCTGTTCCGTAAAGCATGGTCCTTAGTTAGTCTGTCAAAAATAAACCAAATCAAACAAGAACAGTTTAAATAGTTCAATACAACAGATATATCCCAAATATAAGACAAAATGTCTTGATGTCCACCAAGACTTGTTTTGAAGTGGAAAGAGGAGCTTCTCAGGTTTTAGATGATATCACATATGGCCTAGGCGAGTGGGTGGGTCGTGGGCACTTTTGCGTCAAGTGTCAACTGCCATTTATGTTTTCGTAGGGCTTTTATTTTGGCACACATTTTTTAACGTTAAAGAAAGCTCACCGCACTCACGACCAGGGGGATATGCTAAGGTGCCAGAACACAAAGAAATAGAAGCTTAATCAAAAATATTCTGCACACTTAGATCCATGCAAGTATCTTTAATGAATACAAATGCCAAGCTTTCAGTCACAGGACCTTCATCGAGGCAGTACAACCATCACAAACAGAGACAACATACATTTTTTTAAAATGATTTCCATACAAACATTATTTGGATAAAATACACTTGGAGTCTTGTTTTGTAAGCATTAAGTTATCGTCTTGTTGAAAAGAAAGGCCACAGCAGCGTTTATGACCTTGTTTTTGGTCGCCAGGGCCGTCGGGATTAAATACATGATCAAAAATGATGTAATTGACCATCCTCTGAAGAGATAACCTCGCATGTCTTCTTCACATGACACAGCCAGGTTTACATGCCACACACACACACACACACACACACACACACACACACACACACACACACACACACACACACACACACACACACACACACACACACACACAGACAATAGCCTCAGCTTGGGCCTCATAAAGAGACTAATCTCTTTTTAATCATGAGATCTGCCCCTAGATGCCTGAGTCCATACTTAAATTTGCTGTTGACTTCCGACACAACAGCATGAGCCCCCTCCCACACACATACAGTTAGTGTGTTTTGCTCATTTCCGCTCCCACACAGATTGGACAGATTTACGATGTGCAGTTTTTAAACCTGATGATCATTTCTGCTTTGCAATAAGCACACGCTTTCACGCTGTGACAATGAGAGTGGGCCTTGATAGAGTGCGTTTGAAACAAACCATTAGTGTCAACCCTCAAACTTATATTATAAATTATATTCACCTATTATTACAGTCATACATTTTCTCACTTACTTTCTCATTTCTTCCAGCAGCAAGGCTTCATTTATTTTGTTTTCTCACTCCACTTCTTGTGGTCCACAGAAATTATACAACAGACTGATTATTGACCATTACTATTTAAAATGATCATTTGTAGTCATGACATGGCCAAGGATGGCCCAAAGGCTTGTCAATATTTCAGGTATTTATTTGCACATAGATTTCAGGTTATAAAAGAAAATAAAAACATGTAGAAAACATGTGATCTGAGATTGACATCAGGGACCAGCTGTCCTTCGTGCTTTAGAAGTCTATAGCTTTGAGTTACGATTAGATGTGAAATGCTACACCTATTATCTGGCAGGGTGGAAGTGTGGCAAGATTCTATCCAATGTGCAAGTGTTGTAGTCAACAAAAAAACTGTCACTGGACATAATCAAGATAAACAAACCAAAAGTAAGAATGTAATATAATTCAGTTGTGATTCTGTGCACAGCCTGTATAAAAGTAGGATTTAAAAGGAGGTTAAAAGAAGTGAAGGAGTCCACCAGTCTGATTCCTTCACAGAGGCTGTACCAGAGAGTATGAGCATGGCATTTTTTAAATCTTTTTAAACCTACACAGGATTAGGTGTTATAGAAAATGAATGAATGAATGAAAAGATGACACCAATATGTTTGCAGGTTTGGGTTACATTTTGGGTTGGAGAGCCCAGATGTTTTGACTTATATCTAGGCATGAAATTTATCAGGACCAATAATTATTATCTCTCAGCTGTCCAGAATTTGAGTTCATGGATTTGTTGCGCACAATAATTGAATAAACAGAGCGATACAAGAATTGATGCTCGAAGAAGAGCTTCCACTTAGAACTGTAGTTGTGTCGGCTCTTCTCAATATGTTCCAGCAAATATGACACAGTGTTAATGAGGCCCACTCTTCAGTCAGCTGTGTGTGGAGGATGTTCACGCTCTCCCACTCGCTCACTCAAACAATCCCACACGTTTCCAGTGGGGTGTAGATCAGGACTCATCACTGGCCAGTCCACAACTATGACATCATTCTCATCCAGAAACCGGGCACACACACAAGCCTGACAATGGCTTGTCTGGCTCGAAGTTCATCATGCCTCAGACATTTTCTCATCGTCCAATGAGGTGAGGTTAGATTAGTAGTCTATGATTCATTTTGTTTTTCAGTGATGATGACATCTCTTTAATCAACGACAACATCTTTCAATAAAGTCATGAATTTAGTCTCTCATTCTTAGTAAGTTAGTAAAATAAAAAAATAAAAAATAAAATAAAAAAACTGTGGCAAGATGACGAGACATTTCTAATAGAGCCCAAGGTCAAACAAAGCATTACCCAGAAAACACTTACAGCCATCCCCTCCCATTCTTCTGTTCAGCTTTTAATAGTGCATTCATGTGATGTGGTATAATGTGAAAAATGTAATCCCCACTGGGAACATTCATATGCACCCCCTCTCAAGGACTGAATAATGACTTTATACTACATTTGAAGTCAGGAGCACCAAAGTATCATCAAAGTAGTTTTTAATCAATCAAAAAGTAATGATATATAAAGAGCCCACAGAAGAAAAAAACACATACACCCACCTATCCACTCACGAGGAGGCGGATGACGTCTTCTCAGATTCCTGTTCTGTGAGTCATTTACAATATTCTTGTAGAAGATGAGAGTCTACAGAGTCCATCAATATTCAAACCACATCCCTACACTGTTTATTCACAGAGAATCAATGGAAGCAGAGGGTTAACTTGTTGAGTTCAGTGTTTTTATAACCATAAGACAAAAACACTGCAAACAGCTAAAATAAAACATGGTGTAATTAAGTTGATTGATCAATTAAATACAATAAATACTGTTTATGTGTATACCCCATAATAAGTAACCAATATCTATGTAAATACCCCTGACAGCCAGTCACATGTGTAATTAATGGCCGGTGAGTTCAGATCAATCCTTACAATCCATACCTTTAACATTAGCTGCATCATGTTATCCCTCTGTATAACAGAGTCTCTCCCTGTTTACTGCAGACTATTTGTTGTCTCCTTAATTAGCTGCTTTGACAGAGATGATGGAAAGCTTTTAGAGACACAGTTAGTTGCCCCAGTGCTCCCCAGCTCCGGGATGCAATCTGTTCCCACCAACACAGAGAGGCATGCTGTGATTTCACCAGCTGAGTCTGTCAGGCTACTAATATGTAAAGACACACATTATTTATTTTCATAGGCGGTTCTTGTTTAACTGCACACAATAACACAATCTGTGTGATCAGTAGCTGAATGAAGATGCATTATGGATCTGATGTCATAGCGAGCTGTGAATGAGTATGGATGGTCCTCATGTACACAACGTGTGTAGGAGGGACTGATACCCGCTTCTTTCATCTACCTACCAATCCACAGGGATACTGTATACACACCTGACAGCAATAATATCATTATATGAGATGAGCTAAAAGGAAAACAGTCCTGTATGCATTCATAATTAAAGAAAAAAAGGATACAAGCAGAGTTCCCAGAGGAAGTCCTGTAGTCCCCCACAGGCGAGCCCCTGTTGCCTACTTCACAAGGTTTCAGCTTGATGTTTGACATGTTATACCAACCCGACATGAACTCACAAAGCTCTTGAAGCAAATGTTTCACACTTAAATTGAAGTTAGATTCATATTGAAGCCATCAGTACATTTATTTTTTTTTTAAATGTACTGTTTGTATGAGTGTTAAAGAGTACTGGTTTCTAGGGCGTTTGTGAAATGAACAGAATGTGACCCTTGTCGAGATTTAAAAGTGTAATTTCTTGTTTCATGGCATTGCGTGGCTTAAGGTAGGTAAGCTTAAAAAAAATATGGGAGTATGGGGGGGGGGGGGGGGGGGGGGGGATTTGTAGGGTTTAATCACCACCAAACTTAAGAAGCTTGAGACCACACCCATAAAAATAAATTACCACTGATGTATATGATATAATTTAAAAAATGATGTATTGAATAATCTTGTACGGTTGGGGAATTTTTTTTTCATTTTTTCATTCTAAAGGTAGGTAAGTTCATTTATTCGCATAAAGGATCTTAATACCTTTTCCAAACTGTACAAATGAGAGCACAATCAAGGCCCTGCACCACAGGTAGACAGCCAGTTGTTGTGTTTTACTGGTAAAAACATCTGCAAGAAATCATTGACTCCATCTGCAATAACCATCCTGAACAAACAGACATAGACACGGCACACTAACCTGTTCTCATGATGTACCTTTTATATATGTTTTCAACAGTCCTTCATATATGTCAGTACCATGTGGTTTCTTATGTGTTTTAAATGTGTGTTTTACATGAGAATTGAGTGTGTTGAGCCTGTCAAAGAAACATTTCTGTCACTGATGGGACAGACAATAACGATTATATATCTATCTATCTATTTATCTATCTAAGGCACTTTGGGCAAGTACATCATCAAGGTCAGTTTAATAAGAACGTTGTCCTTATGAATGGAGCTGTTCACCTTTCTACGTTTTGTGACACCACTGATTGTAAATTAAAACTGTTCTATTTACACTTTGTTATAGGTGCAGTTTGCTGGTTTGAAAGGCTTGGCAGGGTTGTTCTGCAGAGACAAGCAGCGCCACTGGAACTAAGGGATGCAGCACAATCTCTGAGAATCCACTTCCCATTTCCCCATCTCTACCACTAACCCCTGCCTGCAGCTCACATGAACCACTGAACAACGGCTTAGAAGTGGACTATGTTCCAGTGGAACCAGATCAAATGTCACCACGCCCCCCTCGGCTCCTGCAGCATCATGGTCAACACGGCGCTGACATGCATCGCCAGAAATGCACATCATTTTACAAAATGTATGTGTACAACTTAGATGAGGATAAATGTGCCGGCCTGGAGGAGGCCACTAACACGTCCCACTTGTGCGTTCCACTTGTGGTTTGATACATGTAAACTGAGATTAACGGCTAGTTCTGCAAAAAGCTCCCTGAGGCCAAGGCATTGAGGCCTGTCCAAGCAGTAGTTCAGTAATTTTTAAAATATTCAGGTTCATTTGGAATCAGGTTCATCTGTAAATCTGAACTGCCGTCCTTACTCAGCATCCTTATGGAAGGTCTCACACTGTATGTTCACAGGTACTGCACAGAAACAGCTGCATTCATGTCAATACATTTTGGGTGCTGGAAAAATGCACCCAGTATAGTCTTCTTCTATGTCTTGTATTGAAGAAGAACATATTGTGCATGTATAACTTATAATGAGAGTCAATGAGCAAAGATTCTTGCACCCCAGGCCAATAACATGTAACCCATCTGTAACCTCAAGCAACATAGAATACTGTCAATACAGCAACCTTCATCGAAGGTCTATCTGATTCTTCATGATGAGCTGCCATTGGTTGAGACTGTATGTATTCTGAGGTGTAAAACTGTGGACTTGTTTAGTCTAAGATACAAACAAAAAAGAGGAGAAGAAGAGGAAAAATAGGTTATGAGGAAAAAAATCCCACAAAGAAAAGGTTTGAACTCAATTTAGGTCTCATGATGTGGGTACTATCATCGCTTTAAGAGAAGTGCTATTAATCATTTGCTTTGTGTTCCTATTATTTATGGTAATACCAAGGCAAATAAGAATTGTCTCTGGACAAAATTCTTTTGCCAACAAAGTCACATTTTAATTAAGTTTTGAATGGCAAGGTATATGATTCCTCCAACAATTAAACATTTTTGCTTTCCTTTATTTAAATTGGACCTACCAGGTTTCCATGAATGTAGCATCCTGCTAATTATTTAGAGTATTGATGAACATTGCACGGAGATGTAACCTTTCAGAGTTTATCTGTAGCAACATGAAACTGATGACTTGTGACACCACAGTTTATGTCTTAATCATCGGCTCTAATGGAGCCTTTCATTCACCACCAGGCCCTATCAGCTTTGTGCTGGCAGGTTAAATACTGAGCACATTAACCAGAACAGCAGCTTAGGGAGGAAATCATTCCAGGTCATTATTAGAAAGAGACATAAAAGAGGTAAATTATGCAACGACTATTCTCTCTATTCTATTCTGGCCATTTCTCTCTGCTGTTGTTTGAGCTCATTTATTTGGTTAAGTTGCACATTCACAGTCATCCAACAAGTCCTTCTATTCTGCAGTACTTGCAATAGTTTGAAATAGCCTTTTGTGTCAAATGATCACCTTCATCACAATTCATCCTCTGCTGTGGCCTAACCGACCGACAGACAAATACTGACATGGAGCCATGCCTCTAGCCTGGAGAAAAAACCCCATTATTTAACAGTTTTGGCTAATAACCAAATGCTCATCTATACTGAATCCTTTCGGTCATAGTAAGTGTTAGTATGCTAACACAGTAACTACAGTGGTGAAAATGGTTAACATTTGCTGCCTAATATTAGCATGTTTGTATGCTGTTGTTAGAATTTAGATCTAAATATGACTGTTAGTTATCTGTGTTGGCTTAAACAAGGAACATGTTCAAGGCAAAGGCACGAAAGCATAAAGAGGAAGAATGTCGTGGCCTCCTCCACTGACAAACTTTTCATTTTTAAGTGTGCAGATGCGAGTTGAACTAGTTAAACAAGTTAAAATGTTAGCAAGGAGCATGTGGATGATGCCAGAAGCTGTAGCCAATGTGCAAAAAAAGTGCAGTTTATTGCAATCTGCCGACTTCTTGTTTGGTTTAGGTCATGGCAACAAGAGGCTTTTTTGAAATCGTCATATGATACACATGTATTTAGCCATTTAGCCAAACCCAACCCTGAGTCCCAGAACACCGCCTACAATGGGCACATGAGCATCAGAAGTAGACCACAGAGGAATGGAATGGAATGGTTTCAGAAACACAACGACTTCAAGGTGTTGACTTTGCCTCCAGTTTCCTCAGATCTCAGTCCAATCAAGCATCTGTGGGATGTGGTGGACAAACAAGTCGGATCCATGGAGGCCCCACCTCACAACTTAGAGGACTTAAAGGATCTGCTGCTTCGTCTTGGTGCCAGATACCACAGCACACCTTCAGAGGTCTTATGGAGTCCATACCTCTGACCCATGATGTGTTAGGCTGATCAGTGTATATTTGAGGCTATCGCTTACATACGGAGACACACCCCTTCCTATTTAGGTCTTTCTCTTCATATAGTTGAATTCATATCCTTCTACTTGAAATCTACCCCCATCTCAGAGTTGAACCATGTCTCAGATATTGCTATGATATTGTATATTATATTTAGCTGTTTTATTCCGTTGATGTAGTTTGAATATAAGCCTCTGTTGAAGTGAATAATTGATATTCCATGATATGATTTAACGTTGATGTTATTCTGTTCATCAGTGTTGTAGCCACATGTTGTTCAGATGGTTAAAGAACTTCTTGTCAGGATCAATATCATGTTCGACTTCATGCACATTGTGTTCAGTGAATATGAATGTTATGAGATAACACAGGAATTCTTTGTCCACAGTCTGTCAGTTGTATTTATCTTGGTGTGTTGCTATGCTATTTGTCCAGTTCTTCATTTTCTGTGATGAGCAGCACTTTGGCCTCCTCTGGTGACACATTTAGTTTTGAACACCTAATACTATGCAGTCCATGATGATTGAATTTTATCTTTTTCTTACAAAGTGTCCCTTTCTGGCAAAGTCAGCATTTTCCTTCTGTTTTGTTCCCTTCAGCTTCCTTCCTTGTCTGAGTGACACATTTTGATGTTTTCTGTTCATGAAGCAGGTTATTATGGGTGATTTTTCACTCTTGTTTCTCCAAGGGAGATGACGGCACGCCTTGATGTCATAGTTGCTGACAGATATTCAAAGATGGCCCTATTGGTCTAGGGAGTCCAGGTCAAGCTAGGCACCATCCACACTGTCTGTTGAGGTTACCGCCCAGTATATAAATAATAATATAATAACAGTCAGAGTAATAATAGGAATAATGATCCCCTCAAATCACCAGGGTCCTGGCACTGTTGGCCCCTATTCCAAAATGCAATATTCTGTCTTCTGATTACATTGTGTATCAGAGTTTCATACTTTTTGAGTACTGAATAAAATAAAATAAAATAAAATAAATATCTTTCTAAGCAGAGCGGAGGGTCAGACTTTCCAAATAAAAACATCACATTTAAATTAGGCTTATGTTATTTTTGTCATACTAAATCACAAACTTTCTTACAAAAGTAATGCAATGTTTCCTCTGTGTGGACAGACTCACAAAAATACTAATTTGAGACTCAATACTTAAAACGGTTGACCAATGAAAGCACGCCTCTTGTGTCTAATAGAAAACTTGGTGATCCTCCCATGACTCCTGAGTGCCTCCAGTAGTCTCCTCCTGTAGTCTGACCAGTGAGCTGCTGTCAGCTCCAGGCGAAGGCCAAACTGAGAGCTGGCTGGTTTGATGGTGGGTCCATGGAGTCCAGAGGAAGGAGTTGAAGAATGATCTGACTCTATAGAATGGGTGAACTGTGAATTATGGACCTTTTGGCTCATTACCAGGGTTTGGTCTGCTTTTAATTGATGATCACTCTCAGGACAGACGGGCGTCTTCTGCTGGTGAGGGACATTAGATATGCATATATTTTACAGATTTACATATATTCATGGGGTGGGAGGGAAACTGGGCATGGCCCACGGGTCACCAGTTGCCTATTACTGGCATAAAGTGTTCTTCATATCACAAGGCTATGATGAAAGAATTACATAAGCTATTGCTATAGATAGCATTTTTAAAGTGTGTTCTGTTGAATGACACTGGTATGGTCAAACACATGTGCTTAAAGGGGACCTAACATGCACCTCTTATGATGTCCTGTAAAAGGTTAAATTATGATGTTGGATCTCTATGTTAAAACATGGTTAAACGTGTAAAACTTATCTGTTTCCTTCATAGCCAGTGTTGCATAACTTGATTGATTGATTGATAAGTGGGGGATGTAACTAAGTAAAAGTATTGTGGTGCTGAAAATGATTTCCCAAGGTTGGCAGGTCTAAAGGCCCTGGTAAACATGATGTTTTTCCAGCTACAGTGAGCTCCAGCTGTGTGGGTGGCATCAGCAGCACTCAACAGATCATTTGATTCTGAGAACTTGAAACGGGGACAAACAGCACAAAGAGATGAAATGAGTATTTCTAAGGAAGCTACTTGAATTTTCCTCACACGGACAGTGAATTCGTCAATTCTGGTATAAGGTTAAGAATCACCAATAGCATCCAAACAGCTGTACGGACATCATTATTTCATACCCTTCACTGGCGATATTTACCTCTAGGAGTTATCAAGAAAAGCAACAAATTGAATCCATATTGAGCCGATCTATTTTCATGCAGATATGCAAAATGTAGAACGGAAGCAAAGGAATTAGAATGATCACTTCTGGCATCCTTTTCCAATCCCTCATATAATATTTAAGCTAGCAGGTTTTGAAAGGAAAGATATTTGGTGTCAAAGCTGCTGTCATTTATAACATCATCAAACAACACATGCTTTAAAAGGGCAAGACTTGATATAGCTGTGTTTTCCACACTAAAATCACATTTTATACTATTATACATAATTGGCCTCATCATGGAATGTATTGGATTTTTTTTTTGGCAAAAATTGAAGTTATATCTGGTCAGAGATGTGGATAATTTCATTAGCTTGTCATTTGTTCCATGTAGACCTAACTCTAGGTGAACAGAGGCTACTGTGGCCATAACAGGCAATTCAAGGACAATGAGCATCGAAATTTCCCAACATTAAACAAGAAAAAGAGAAATGCCTCCTGCTCAGGTATAGCCTGTTCCAGTGGCAGATCTAGGAGTTCTCTAAATTAGGGGCCTTAAAGGAGCCGCATTTTACACAGACGGCCCAACTATATGTCCAATCCATGCACATTTCCTTTTTCAGTAAGATGTATACATTTCACTAGTTATTCCGTGTTTGCCATTGGCTGTGAAGCTTTAAGCAAAGACACATATAATTGAATATAAAGTATTTTCCAAATTGTGCCTTCTTCAAACACATTGTGTGCGTTAAAACATCTTAGGAAATAAAAATTCTCAACTGACAGTTGTGAATCATTTCTATTATGTTACCCACAGATGGGTGGTGTTATGTCCACAGTCTACAGTGATTATGGCTGCGCTGAGTTTTATAAATGATGCCCCTGGAGCCTATCCCAGCTGACATTGAGGAGGAGGCAGGGTTCACCCTGGACAAGTCACTAGATCATCACAGGGCCACATAGAAAGACAAACAACCATTCTCAATCAATGCCTACGGTCAATTTAGAGTCACCAATTCACCTATATTACATGTTTCTGGTGGTGGGAGGAAGCCGGAGAACCTGGAGGGAACCCACACAGACATGAGGAGAACATGCAAACTCCTCACAGAAAAGTCCCAGGTCCTCAGGTGGATTTGAACCCAGGACCTTCTTGCAGTGAGGCAACAGCGCTACCCACTACACGACCGCACTGCCCAATATCAGATAACAAGCTGTAGTCTGGATGTATATGGCGTGAAGACAGTAGTAAGACAGATTAGAAGACTAAGATGAGAATGCAGAGTTTTTACTGTTTATGAAGACAGAGGGAAACAATGAGGAATAATGTAACATCCTACCTGCAGCTGTTTTAACTGGAACAGACTGGAGAGACCGGAGGTCAAATCAGAGATAAACAGTACTTTACACCCACACACTCCATTGAAGGTACTGATAATGTCGACTCAGAAAACCACACCTCCACAAAAACACAGTGCACATAAAGAAATGAATAAATGAATGCACAAATATGTGAATAACTAACTCTTTCCCACTTAAAAACACACGTCTGCACTTTGTTTTTGTTCTCCTCATTATAGGCATAATATATATACACTGACAGTACTGCAGTACTACTCATCTCTCTCTCATAGACACACTGACTGTAGTGGCAACTTGTTGTGTTACTTTGACCATTCACAGCAGTTTAAGCTGTTACATGACACAAAGGTCTGATTGATGGTGATAGCACCACAAAAATGACAGCCCAAAGATGAATGGTGGCCTCAGTACTGGAAATGATCATATTTAAAAAACAGCTTTGCCTATTTAACTTCCTGGATGTTGTTATGAAGAGAATTATTCTAGTAAATTTAACCCAAAGCATTAGCATCTTGTGATGTAAGTGAGATACCACCAGAGGCTGTCTTAATTCAAGAACTTCAGGTGATCTGTTCTCATTATGGTGTCGACAGCATGAAGCATTTGTTGGGTTCAAGGAGTTATGGATTGAATCCGTCGCCCACTGGGTTGTGGGCCCAGCATGCGTCCGCTGCACCACTTTGCCCTGAAATGATCTGTGTCCATAATCTATGGATTCCAGAATTCATCCACAAGAACAGTGTAAATACATGCTAGCCGGAAGACAGCTGCAAAAGATGTGTCGGATTGGAAAAATGCTTGTCTTGCATTCAACAACTTGAAGAAGATCCTGATAAAGCTGCACAGAGGAGGTGCAGCACGATGACAGATTCAACTATTTCAGACAATTCAGGGGACAAAATTAAGCAATAGCACCAGGAACCTAAACCCCTCATAGGCAGTGCAAACACCTCTGTGTAGGAGCTTTGGTGAGTTCTCTATACAGAGTTAAAGCAACATTATCTAGAGACTGATATTTTGTTAAATGTAGTGCCCCCCACAGTTTCTGAGAGCAACCCCACTGTTGTAAATACAAAGCCCAGGTTTCTGTAACCATGTCAAATAAACTGTAGGCCTACATGGTAACAACAAACAAAACCCATTGGCATTTTTAGGACCTGGAAAGATCAGGGCCTGAGCTCAGAGGATGAGGGGCTACCCTGTGGGACCTGTGCTGTGTCATACGATTCACACAGCTCTCCTTTAGCAATAGTATTGCTTTCACCACGAAGCTAGCCAGCCAGCAAGAGAGGGGTGGCTATATGCATGCTAGTTATTGGTAGATAGCTATCCTACAAAGCAAAGTTAGCAAACTACAATTACGCGTTATGTTAATTGCATAGCCCAGGGCTGCTGACGCCGATGGACACAACAAAGTTATGTTTTGAAAACGAATGTCTTGAAGTAAAGATGAATGCTCAGACACTTTTTGCTGTACGGCAGTCAAAGTTTGCACAACTCAGACCAGTAGAAGTGGTTGGTGGTGGTGGTGTGTTGTTTTTTCGTCATTGTGCTGTAAAGTATCACACACTACAATCCTAGATACAAGCCTGCAGGGTCGAGTGGATGAGGCTGAGGCAGCATCTGTCCTTACACAAGACATTGTATGATCAAAATGATTTTCCAGTTGTTCTGTTTTGTGGTGAAACTGGTGTGAATTCAGCCAAAAACTTTGCTAATCAGTCGGGTCAGAGAGGGTGACTGCATGGAGTCTAGAGAAGACAGAGCAGAGGTTGGTGTTGATCAGTCTCTTGGTTATGGCTCCTATTTGCTTCTGCTGCACCATTCTACTCTTAAGTAACTTTCCTGGCTCACAGAATACAGTATATCCACAGCTGAAATATTCACTGCCTGAGGTAGAGTCCATGCCTTAGTCATCAATTAATCAATTCCCCAAACAGATCCATGGCAGTGCTGGGATTGGAACTGACACCTCCTGCAAGATTGGAACCTTCATCCAACAACTTAGACCACTGGGACACACTACCTGTTTTTTTCTTATTATTTTAGTGGGTTAGGAGCACACTGCACACTATACACACACTACCTACAGCCATCACAGACATTTAGAATCCTTTGAAAAACATAGCATCATCAAGACAATGACAGCTTACACTGGACATCTCTGGCAATGGCTGCTCATTATCTGAAAACAATGAAGCAAAGCAACTTAGTTATGGGTAGAGATGTTGACAGCATGGAACAGCGTGTTGATGAAGAACCCAGCTCTCACTTTTCTTATAGAGAATGATCTCACACCAACAATTTGGGGTTTAAAAACAGATTTATCAGCGAGGATCATGGCAGGAGAAGCTAAATTGATCTGCACAGAATGGTGTCGATGGGCAGGACCTAGAGAACAATGTGTCAAGGTTCACACACTGCACATAGAAACAGCTGCATTGGTATGAGATAAGGCTACCACCTGTTCATATCAGCCTGGACATATAGCCATTAGGTCATTCATTTAAATCACAGCATCACCTATGATGACAAGACAAAGACCACGTGGCATTGCTGACCACTGTTAGTACAGTAATATTTATCCAAATATATTGATGATATTAAGAATATGTGACTCACTGTTTAACTTACCAAATTGTTACTTGAGGCACTTCTCTCCTTTCGTTGATGGACTAGATGATTTAATGACTATTCAGAGCATGTTCTCACCAGGGTTACTAAGGTTTTATGTGCAACATAAAACGTACTGTCACTTGTCATAAATATAACCTTCAACATGCACTCAGAGGTCCAAAGGACAGAAGAAGGTCTAAAGAGGGTTGTGATAAAAGACAGACTGGACATGCTTTCATTTCTAAAGGAGCATCCAGGAGGCTTGTGTAACAAATAGAAGAAAAAAAAACATTTCAAGCTCTGGACTGTACTTGCGTGGTAAATGTCTTGCACTGATATTGAGCTTTTCTACCTTAAAGGACAAAGCGCTTTATATTCTGCCTCTCGTTCATCCATTCCTACGCCGATGATGACAGAGCCGTTACGCAAGATGCTGGCCTCCCCTTTGGGAACAACTTGGATTGGTGCCTTGTCCAAGGATGTGTCAACATGTGGATAGGTGGAACCAAGGATTGATTGGTGGACAACCTTCTCTAAAAATTCCTGGATCCAGACAGTGATCCTGATCACCACCAAAATCTAATCGATTCTTCTTTGGTCCACTTCCGACATCTCCTGAAAATTTCATCAACATACGTTGATTAGTTTTTAAAAATCCAATTCACAGACAAAACATACAAACCAACCAACGCCGTCAAAAACATGGTGGAGGTAATAAAATGGCCTTAAGAAAAAAACAACAGAAAAATTCAATACATCATTGTGAACAAGAAAACAAATATCTATAGCCCATTGATCAAGCGAGCATGTACTCAAAATACATAAAACGTATTGCTTAAATAAAAAATGAATGAATTAATTAAAAACAAATCCATTTTCATACTATTATGAATTGTGTAAAAAAAAAAATCTACAATCTAAATCTGCAGTACGACTGTGACTGATAAGGTTTGTTGAGAATGATAATCAGTAAAATGTCACAGGACCTTGTCTCCCAGCATACTGCAGGGATAGAAGTAGGCCACGCTACACCGCCTGTCCTGGCAGACATAAGACAGTGATAAATAAATCAAGACGGAGATCCATCTCTCCACACTTGGCCATACGGCCTGCATGGTGGCCGTCTTACAGAGCACAGGACGCCAAGTCCAACGCGATGAGAGCCGCATCAAACTTTTACAGCCTTGTAAGTGATCTGCTTCTGCACTTGGAAGCTGTTTTATTAGACAGATTAAAATTGCATGGATCATAGGGAAATATACACACACACACACACACACACACACACACACACACACAGACACTCATGTTTCATGGTGAAAAGCCTGCATACAGAAACCTCCCATCCTTCCACTTCTCCAGTCTTCCATCCTAAATTTCCTCCTTCACTCTAATTACTGCATTTCCTTACAAGACAATTCCTTGTGAAATTTCCAGATAGGTCCTCTTGGGAAGGAGCAGAAGCACAGCGACAGTGACCCAGCATTAGCTCATCAGTGTGGAGACAAAAAAAAGAAAATGGGACATGGCTGCATCCTCAGATGGGTGGCTGGTTAATTATTCTTCATTATCGATCTCTCCTGAGGGGAGCTCCAGTGGTGGAGCCACAGCCATTCTACTTTCAGCCTGTTCACTCCATAATAATTCCGTTGTACCGAAATCGGCTGCAATTCACCCAGAGGGCGCTGTAGAAGGAGTCCTAAATGAATGGGAGTGAATGGCGCTAAACGGCTAAAATAATTATTTTCATCCACCTCTAGACAGTAAAGCCCACATTTTATTTTAGTTTGTGCAAATATAGTATTGATTATGTATCAGAAGTGAAATGAAAACACACCAATCAGCATTCATTAGCAGAAGGCTAGAAAGAACATTGGTCAGTGAAGGATTTACGACTGATTGAGACCCGAAATCCTTCCTCCAGGTCTCCCGGAGTCTACAGACCTTTTCGATATGAAATCCAGTGAATATCTAAAGGAGAACCAGGAGGACCTTCATTTTTGACAGCCAAATGTAGATCTGGTTAATGTAATAGCAGAGGCTTGTGGTGCTACAGAGAGTGTTGCCAATGCTGCTCCTTAAATACCCGTATTTTACAACAATTGAGGCAGAAAAAAGTATCTAATGGACTGATATTTATGGTATCAATCCCCATAAATGATTAATTTTGGGGCTTCAGCTCCATAGAGCCACATTCATTTTGGACTCCTTTGTGAGCGCCCCCTACATAACTTGAAGTTCTGAGACTGGCATATCTCTAGTACTATCGGAATATCTGTGGCTGAGCCCCGAGTAGAGACGGAGTCAGTTCTCTGTAAACAGCACCATCCATGTCTGCAACTATAAAATTCACATGCTTATTCTTATGTTTTCTTTTTGGTATTCTTAGTATGACATTAATTCATCCATGTTACTCTGAAAACATCTGTTTCATTTTGGAATCTCTGTGTCTTTGTCAAACTTTCTTTATTGAAATAGAAATATTCCCAATGTTATGTCAAAATAAAAATAAAGACACGTTATATTTGTATATGTATAGATTCATCAATGGAAACAGCTCCACAGCACCAGTGATTGGTGTCGACTCGTCTTCTTCTTCCTCAGAAGAAAGGCTTATATTATAAAATGCTTCCACGCTTTATCTGCAGACCATCTGTTAGCCGAGATTTGTGAATAAACATAGATTTGCCCATGAATGCAGCACTAATCTGGGGGATATTGTTGGGGGATGGGTTTTGCACCTCCTCAGCTACCTCCCTCCAGATAGACCTCCCTCCTTGGCAGTTTCACCAGGGCGGCCTGGTGAAACTGCCAATTCCAAAGTCACGATTAAGGAGGATTCCTCTCTTAATCTCCATTGAGAATGAAAGATGTATAACCTGTAATACTCGCTTCACTTCATTGAAGGGCCCATGTGGCTTCTGCTCTGTCGGAAAGTCAAAAATACAATTCAGGATATGTCTTACAGAACATAATAATATCAAAAGCTGTTATAAAATACCTCCAGCCATGAGACAAGGTTCCACAAAAATGAATTGCATACCTGAGAAGGGGATGGTAATTTATTTTAACACAGACACAGTAAGTCCTCAAGACCAGACAGCACTAAAGAGAGAAAACCCACAGGACTTTAGGAATATCTACAATTTTCTCTGATAGTATTCAAGCCTGTGAACATGATCTACTTTGTGCACAGGTCACTGTATTTGTGATGTGTACAAAGATGGATGGTTCTGATGGAGGTTCTCCTACATCTTCAATAAAGAATATGAGCACAGCATAAAGTATGACCCCCCTTTGTTCCAACTCTCAAGAATGACCGATGCCAGAACTGCAGTCCTAACAGAATCAGTTTATCGATTCCTTTTGGCATCATGGTGGGCATGGCCCAAAGCAACAACCACAACAATCGGAACTACTTAACTAAAGCCACATTTCCACTACGTAGTGCCAACTCTACTCGACTCGCCTTGGTATCTGGTACTTTTCTGCAGGTCCTTTTCCATTATGGGATGGTACCTCCTCAGGGTAGATGGACACCGCATGAAACTACTGTGGTTTAGTCTTCAATGTGACACACACCTTCTCGTGATCCTCTCATCAGCTGTTTAAGACAGGAACATCTGCACCTCCTCAATATAGCGGCTGCATTAAAAAAAGAAGAAGTTACAGTCGCTAAAGTAGCTTGACTGTTTGAGTGTGGCGGCCATTACGTGTGTACTGGGCATCGACAGATCAGTATTCTGTAACGTTTCACGTGACCTTTGAGTACCAGCTCAGCTCGCGTGGAACCGCAATGGAGGAGGTACTAAAAAAAGTAGTACCAGGTACTTTTTACCTAATGGAAAACCGAAAAAAGGTGAGTTGAGTAAAGCCGGTGCTACGCAATGCAAATAGGGCCAAACTTACCTAGTGCACCTAAATAAAGAAAAGAAGTACATGTGACTTACCTAACTCCGTAACACATGACAGGATAATAGGAGGAACAAACAAAGAGGGGTCCTTCACTCCTACAGGTAGGTGGAATGCTTATTTAGAAGATTATTTAGAGTGTATATAAGATGGTCACCTCTCATTAACAAACTGAATGGAGGGTCTCCTGAAACCATATCACAATCAGAGAAAAAATGATGACGAACCTTTAATGTTCTAATGAGATCCACCTAAAAGATGTGTAGGATTGAGGGCGATCTATTAGAGATGGGATATAATATCCATAATTACCTCCACCAGGGGTTTATGTTTTCACCTGTTCATTTGGTTGGTTTGTCCGCAGGTTTAAGCAAAAACTCCACAAAACAGTGATTCCATTGTGCATTTTTTTCTGTATTCATGTTCATTGTGTTTGTATACCGTGTTGTGCTGTGCATTATGACGTGTGCTGCTGCCCTCTAGGCCAGGTCACCCTCGTGAAAGAGATCCTTGATCTCAATGGGTTGAATAAATAAATAAAAAAGTAAAAACTTAGTATAAGGATGAGGCCAGGGATGAGGAAAGAGCCCATGAAATATTTAGCATAGATCCAGATAAAGGGACATATTCAGGATTTTTTTGTCCACTTTTTTAGACTTTGCTTGATAAGGAGTCATTTGTGTTTCCTATATCACACAGATCTGCTGAACAATCTCCAAAAAACCTTGTAGAGGTGTGTCTTGGTAAAGATATGGACTTTGCAGTCCATTCTAGTTTTCATTAGTAAATATTGACGTGGAATGAAATTGTGATTTCTCAGACCTTAGAATGAGCCTTTCGCATGTACAGAGGTTAGAGGGTCGTCTTCCATGGAGTCTGCCCTGTCACACCTCCATGTTTCTACAGTAGCCCAGAGTGGACAAACCAAACACTGGCCCTAAAACAGGGCCTTTGGCATTTATTACCCATGTCCGTTTGGGAGTGTAAGGTGATGGGTGTTCAGCTGGCATCCATCTACAGCCTCACTGCTAGATGCCACTAAATCCTAAACAATGGTCCTGTAAAATGTGCATTTTTAACACCTCCGTTTGCTTGACAGCATCTTCTTCTTCATAGCCTTTACTATTTCTCATAGTGGAATAGCATGTATCTGATTCCCTGCACTTACACAAAACATGTATCAACATGACAAGAGGTGTGCTTTTACCCTTACTACACATGCACATACACAAAACAGCTCACATGAAGGCACACAGCCCCATCTCAGTCACACAACAGTGCACATAAAGGGATTAGGTGCTTGCATGGGAAGATGAATCAGATTAGATGAAGAGGCAGGGAAGCAGGACCGACCTGTTGATCACCAGCCGTTGGCTCTGCCTCATCTCGATACCTCTGATATACACCACTAAAATATCAACCCCATATTACCACACCATACATTTAAATGACTTCATCTGTACGGTTTAAACATGTGTGCTTTATCTCCTCCGTTCTCTTGTTAGCCAAGCCGTGGTCTCCCTGTTTAATCAGTGCCAGCAGACCACCCTCTCTTGCTGTTTCTGTCGACGGCACAGTGTCTGCGTTAGGTGCGGTCAGTGATGCTCTCTGGGAATGTGTGTAGTCTTTCTCAGCAGACCTTCAGCTTCATGTCTTGTACTGTTCAGACAGGGTGAACACACACTCACAGCTGGGGTTGCAGCTTCACTGCTGTTCTGACAGACATTACGATCTGCCCTGCTGGGCAGGGAAGCTTAGTGTGGGTCATGCCTCTGTAGTTGGTGCCAACAATAGCAAAGACAAAACCCTCAGTAAAAACTGTCAGGCTCAATAAGTCCGTGGGCCATTAAAATCATATGTCCTATGTTCATTTTACACTGTGTATTTAGAGATTGAGATGACAGAGAGATTCTGCATTTTTCAAATTTTGGAGTTGCGTTTCTGGCCACCCGATGAATGCAAATCCAGTATTCATTGTTGTTTTTTTTGCTCTGTTGTTTGCTTGAAATGAATATTTTAGGCACTTTAAGATAACAGACAGAAGTGGAAAAAATATTAATTTATTCCTTTTAGTTCTGTTTTCATCTCCCCCAACTCCTGAGAAAGAAAAAAAAAATCATCTGATTTCTCAGCAGCCAAATGCTTACCAGCTAGCTGCAAACTTTGTCTGCTGTTTGCTGTTGCAGTGGGACTATCAGAACAAAACAGCATGCAACACAGCTCAGGTAAACCCACCACATGTGACCTTCCCAGCAGCACACAGTAAACAAAGAGTTATCTAATAGCTGGTGAACATTGTGGAGCGTTTGGCAGCCAAGGAGAAAAAAAAACATTTAGTCTGTAGTAAGTGGAGGAAATGGAGCTAAAAGGGAGAAATAGTGGAGTTATGTTGTCATCTTTGTCTGCTAACCCCAAGTGGATAAAATAATAAATCCATGCAGCAAAGTCTCTTCTCACCTTTGTATCAGTCACATCATCTTGTTTTCCTCGTCTAGACATTTTCATCCTTCTGTTCGTTGCTCCAGAAACTTAACAAGCATCTATGAGTGTCTTGAAGTGAGGCAATAAGACACAATCTGTTTTCACTTGACCTACCTGATTAGAGTTCCTCTTATGTCTCTGTAGGAGATTTTCATCAAGCTCATCCTCACTCTGCTGTCAGCTTTGTCGCATCTGTCTTGAAGCAACAACTGATGCTGATCAAAACAGTAAGATCCTATATTTGATTCATGGATTTTCTAAAATAGTTCCTGTATTTTTTACATTGTGATTACTCCAGAAATTCCGATGTATCCCATCCAGGTTAAAGAGGGAATGCTGGTGAGATGCTACAGTGCATAACCAGTCCTACCAATGCTACCTTGTTATCCTAAGCTAAGAATGCTTAGTTGCTGAAAGATATTTAAGGAGATAGAGGTTTAGTCCTCTTGCCTTTCAGATAAAAGCGAAGAGAAGTTTGAAAAGCACTGACCAGCTTATGGTCAATGTTAAACTTGGAAGGCAGCATAGACCAATCAGGAGGGAAACAGAGAAGCACAGTGGTTTGATTGGACCCCCGGCGCAGGGATGACTGAAACATCCAGCTGTGACGAGTACTTATACACTACTGGTTGTAGAACTGGGTTAATGATGTTCATACTGGTGAATTTGTCATTCAATTCATAATTGCATGCAATAAATGCAGATTTATTTATTTATTATTATTTATTATATTATTTTTGTGTGTGAATTAGTTCCCTGTTTTTAGTATTATTATGACAAAGATTAATTTGCTCCTCCTGTTGAATGTCATTTGTTTCATGTTTGTATTTAGTCGTATTTCCACTATGTGGTACTGGTTCATCTAGACTCTACTCACCTTTTTTTGCTTTTCCATTAGGTATAAGTACATGGTATCTATTTTTAATCATTATTTTTTTGAATCACCTCCATTGAGCTTCCAGAAAGGCTGAGCAGGAACTAAAAGGTTACGTGAAAACATGGTAGACCACTGATTGGTCAATGCCCACCACTCACGGAGTATCCTGCACAGCACAAATCAATGGCCGCCACACTCAAACAGTGAAGTTACTTTAGTGACCGTAACTGTTTTTTTTTATTGCAGCCGCTATATATTGAGGAGGTGCAGACGTTCCTGTCTTAAACAGCTGATGAAAGGATCACAACAGGTGGATGAGAGGTGTGTGTCGCACTGAAGACGACACCACAGTTATTCCGTGCGGCGTCCATCTACCCTGAGGAGGTACTATCTCGTGATGGAAGACAACCGGCAGAAAAGTATCCGATACCAAGGGAGTCGAGTCGAGTAGACCTAATGCTATGCAGTGGAAATGCGGCTTATGTTCATATGTCATGTATGTTATGTTGTGATATCCATGAATGTAGTTCTAATGGCAGGACTAAAGTGGGATGCATCGGAGAAAGAAGCCATGCCCAAGCAAAAAACAACCATTTCAGAGAGACAGCCTATGTATCTGGTGACTAACCTGTCACTAAACCCTTCCTCTACCCATCCTGGTTGGCTGCTGTTAATATCTGACTGTTGAAAATTAGACCACACTTATTCAGAGTCCTCAACCCCACAGATACTCAGTAAAACGCAGAGAGCAAGTTATTCATGGCCAATAGAAAGTCTGATGAGCTGTAGAGGTCAGTCAGCCACTCAACAGTCACACTCTACCTCACTCACAGGGGGAATTGGACTGCCTATTCTCATTTTATTTGACCCCGTCACTGTAGCTATCACCCACCAGGCAAACACAACAGACCACTATGACATTGACCATCTATTACAAGAACACTTTAATTTCTCGGACACACATTTAGGTCCCTTAAGGGGTGAGTGTCTTGGTTTAGTAAGCCACGCCGGACAAACTCCCCTCAAGGCCCATGCTATAGACTCAGTACTGCCTCTGCTACCGTCGCATTTTCTGCTGCTCGGTCTTATTTGTCAGTCAACCCATGTATAAATCCATCCTCTGTCATGATCTTTCATCATCTGCCATCTCTTCCGTGACATGTGAGTTTCCTGACACGTGACGTAGGTCTGGTTAACAGTATAGAGAAAGATCCTTCCGGCAAAGAGGCCAAGTTTAAAGCATCGCTTTCCCTGTCAGGTCCAGTGAAGTCACATTTATGTGTAGGGCACTTAAAACAAATCAACTTCAACACGATGCACTTCAGAGAGAACGAAGGACGGAACAAAGACGAAACACATCACACATTGGAAGATGCATGATGACACAAGGTCTTGATCGTGTGTCTTACTGGAGATGAGGAGATCAGCAAAGCATTAGGTTCTCTCACACAAAAGCATGATCTGTTCTGTTTAGTTGAATTTGCTGTAACTCCAACAGCAATTTGGACATAAGGTAAAAAAAAAATGAAGAAAAAAAATCTGATTTTGCTGTACTTATTAACAAAAGGTACACAAAGAGAAGACATAAATGTATTTGCCATTTCTGTTTAAAAGATCTTTACAATTATATTAAATTGTTTAGTATAACAATATTATGACTTGAAGTTGATGTTATATCTCCAATATTTAAAAGATTCAGTCACTGAGTTGTATCATTTTCCAAACCAAGGACATCCAACATAAAACAGTGTGATATGTGCTATCCATCATCCAGCTATCTAATGTTAAAAATGGTGGATATCTCAATTTGGAATAAGAACTCTCCGGGGATTTCTCCCTCTTGAATATCAGGAGTCTGGTGGTTAGTGGGATTGAGGCTAAAGACGTTTATTTTAAATTATTTTGTCTTGATCCAATTTTTATTCAAATGATCAAAACCTCCACTGGGTGATTTTCTGTCAGCTTGTCTCTTACAGAACCGACCTGTAGCGTTGCACTTCAGAGGCTGATAAAATGTGGAGGTCCATTAACAGGAAGGACAGAACAGAGGAACCATTTAAACCCAAAATGAAACACATTCCGAGGCATGTGTAGCCCCACAGTAGAAAAGAGATGGAAATGAGCTGAACTTTGTGAGCTGAACTTTATGGTTAACAATACCGGAGTTAATTAAAAGTGTTTGTCATTGTTGGTCAGTCATTTAACCGTAAAGGCAACTGTTGGAAATGTATTTAAAATAAAAGAAAAAAGAAATCGTCTCTCAGTCTACCCATGTTCACCTCCGGGTGGGTTAGCATGTTCTCTCCGTGTCCACCCATGTTCACCTCCAGGTGGGTTAGCGTGTTCTCTCTCAGTCTACCCATGTTCACCTCTGGGTGGGTTAGCATGTTCTCTCCGTGTCCACCCATGTTCACCTCCAGGTGGGTTAGCGTGTTCTCTCTATGTCTACCTATGTTCAGCTCGGGGTGGGTTAGCATGTTCTCTCTATGTCTACCTATGTTCACCTCGGGGTGGGTTAGCATGTTCTCTGTGTCTACCCATGTTCACCTCGGGGTGGGTTAGCATGTTCTCGTTATGTCTACCCATGTTCACCTCCACGTGGGTTAGCATGTTCTCTCCGTGTCCACCCATGTTCACCTCCAGGTGGGTTAGCATGTTCTCTCTATGTCTACCTATGTTCACCTCGGGGTGGGTTAGCATGTTCTCTCTATGTCTACCTATGTTCACCTCAGGGTGGGTTAGCATGTTCTCTCTGTGTCTACCCATTTTCACCTCTGGGTGGGTTAGCGTGTTCTCTCTATGTCTACCTATGTTCACCTCGGGGTGGGTTAGCATGCTCTCTCCGTGTCCACCCATGTTCACCTCGGGGTGGGTTAGCATGTTCTCTCTGTGTCTACCTATGTTCACCTCCAGGTGGGTTAGCGTGTTCTCGCTATGTCTACCCATGTTCACCTCCAGGTGGATTAGCATGTTCTCTCTGTGTCTACCCATGTTCACCTCCAGGTGGGTTAGCATGTTCTCTCCATGTCTACCCATGTTCACCTCCAGGTGGGTTAGCATGTTCTCTTTGTGTCTACCCATGTTCACCTCCAGATGGGTTAGCATGTTCTCTCTGTGTCTACCCATGTTCACCTCCAGGTGGGTTAGCATGTTCTCTCTGTGTCTACCCATGTTCACCTCCAGGTGGGTTAGCATGTTCTCTCTGTGTCTACCTATGTTCACCTCTGGGTGGGTTAGCATGTTCTCTCTGTGTCTACCTATGTTCACCTCCAGGTGGGTTAGCATGTTCTCTTTGTGTCTACCTATGTTCACCTCCGGGTGGGTTAGCATGTTCTCTCTGTGTCTACCTATGTTCACCTCCGGGTGGGTTAGCATGTTCTCTCTGTGTCTACCCATGTTCACCTCCAGGTGGGTTAGCATGTTCTCTCTGTGTCTACCCATGTTCACCTCCAGGTGGGTTAGCATGTTCTCTCTCGGTATACCCATGTTCACCTCTCGGTGGTTTAGCGTGTTCTCTCTCGGTATACCCATGTTCACCTCCAGGTGGGTTAGCATGTTCTCTCTGTGTCTACCCATGTTCATCTCCGGGTGGGTTGGGTGAGCGTAAATGGTTGTTTGTCTGTGTCGGCCCTGTGATATCATGGTCTACCCCACCTCTCACCCAATGTCAGCTGGAATAGGCTCCACCTCCTGCAACGATAAGTGGTTATAAACAATGGATGGTTTATTGGGCTGTGATTCATCCATCAGAAGTGTAAGGAATATAACAACAGGTTTTCTTTAGGTTGGCTCCTCTTAACTGTTGTCTACGTTCAAACGTTATGTTAAGTTGATTTGACAAGGATGCTACCTTTGAACACACACTTCTCTCACTCTCATCTCAACACAGATAAGGTGCTGCTCACTCCTATCACTGCTGTGACACACGTCATCATCGGAGGAAACACAACACACACACTACCAGTCTGTGTAAAATGTATACGACTGTCTCAATAAGACAGGTGGTTTTAAGTCGAATTACATGTGTGTGGTTCCTCTTGCTGTTGTCAAAGTAATTGGCTCGGTGGAGGTGGGAGGGGGGAAGCTTCTGCAACGCTACACCAGAGACCGTCAGAGAATTCTTCACAACTTTATTCCAGACTTATGTTTCTCCCAAGGAAGAGACAGCAGAGAGAGAGGGTGAAGTAATGAAAAGGAAAGCATGAGAAGGAAAATAAGGCTCGTAAAGAAAACCTGGAAGAGGCCAAAAGCATGGGGACAAACCGGTGGCATTTATCAGCCGCCGTGCTTTAGGTGTTTAAGTTTTCCAGATGTTGGAACCTGACTGCATAGATTTGCGACCGTTCAGCCTCAAGAGTTTTGTTAAGACTTTACTGTCTGCTTGCTAATTGGTTAGCAGAATATGTCAAAAAGGTTTAATTAGATTTCAAGCAGATTTTACAGAGAAGGCAGAGGAGGTAGTTGGATTTTTAGGTGAACACACAGTTTCTTTACTTCTTCACTGCAGTCTCAAAAGTGAGCTCCAGTAGCTCACAGCCATCTAGATGAGACACAGACGTTTTGGGATGTTGTTCTGTGGAGCCATGAAACCAAACTGGAACCTTCGGGGCCCATGGATCAGCGGTATGTCTGGAGGAAGAAGAATGAAGCTGATGCTGAAAAGAACAACCTCCCTACAGTGAGGCATGGCGGTGGATCGGTGATGCTCTGGGGCTGCTTTGCTTCCTCAGATACTGGAAACCTGCAGCGTGTCAAGGGTCAGATGGATTCCATCAAGGATCAGGAAATCCTAGAAGAAAACGTCTCACCATATGTAAGGAAGCTGAAGCTTGGATGTCATTGTCCAAAAGGACAATCATCCCAAACAGACCTGAAAGTCCACTAAGTAAAGTTTTCAGAAGAAGTCCTGGATCATTCTAGAGGCCTTCACAGTCGCCTGACTGGAATCCCATAGAAATTCTCTGGTGGGATTTCAAGGAGGTGGTTGCAGCAGGTAAACGCAGGAATATTCCAGAACTGGAGGCCTTTGTCCATGAGGAATGGGCTAAGATTCCTCAGGAACGCTGCCAGAAGCTGGTGTCTGGATATGCATCATGTTTGCAGCAGGTCATAGCAGCTAAAGGGTCTCTACAAAGAGACTCTTGTCATTAAGGGTTCAATCATTTAGAGACTGCAGGAGTCAGTGAACGGAACAATTTGTGTGTATCTGGGGAAAAAAAATATTTGTAATATCTGTTGAAATGAGCTATTTAAACTGTACTCAATAAAAATATAAATGCAACACTTTTGTTTTTGCTCCCATTTTTCATAAGATAAATAAAAATAAATCTGATAGTGAGCATTTTGCCGTGGATCAAGATAATCCATCTACCTAACAGGTGTAGCATATATATATATATATATATATATATATATATATATATATATATATATATATATATATATAAATATATAAACACAAGATTTTTGCACAGGTGTGCATTAGGATGGTCTCATAAATGGTCGCTCTAAAATGTCCAGTTTTTTAAAGATAACATCAACAGCACAGATGGGACATGTTTTGAGGCAGCATGCAGTTGGCATGCTAACTGCAGGGATGTCTACCAGAGCTGTTGGCTGTGAACTGAATGTCGTCTTCAACGCCGTTTCCAATAATTTGGCAGTAAATCCAACCTGCCTCACAAACGCAGACCATGTGCAACAATGCCAGTCCAGGACAGCCACATCTGGCTTCTCCAGCTGCGAGATCGTCAGAGACCATCCACACAGACAGCTGAGGCAACAGTTGGTTTGAATGACCGAGGAATTTCAGCACAAAAATTAAGCCTAGACTGCTACATTTACAAAGTGTCCCTAATCTGAATGAATGCCCGCATCAGTATTTTATTAATTTAGGTGATGTAGTGGCATACCAATGTGATTCTGTGTTGATCATCAGCAGGCTTATTGTCAATTTAAAGCTCTGTTTACAGAATTGCATCACTCAGTGTGAACCTAGCCTATAGCTAATGCTTTCCACATGCGATGCCTTACATGCAGGAGAAAGCTAAATCATGCATTAGCACTCTAGCCCAGCATCACGTTCAAGAGTGCAATATATCCACTGATCCACTTAAAGATACTAAGATTCATCTTTTACTTTTGCCCAAGTGTGAAAAGTGCACATGTGTAAAAAGGTGCAGTACCAGCTGGGGGCGGTAATGATGGAAGCAATGAAGAAATGTATTTTAAAGAGTAACCATACTCAGAGATAGGTTGATTAGCTTAGCTTAGCATTAAGACTGCATGGAAGCAATGGTAAACCAGCTAGCCTGGCTCACAGGGCAAAAGTACAACTACCAGCACGTCTAAAGCTCACTAATACGTTCTATCTATAGTACGTTCTATCTATAATACGTTCTATCTGTAATACGCTTTATCTAGAATTCTTGCAGTGAAGAAATTTCCCTGTATTTATTTAGCATGGCTGCATCATTTATCCTGATTTCAGCGCCATAAAATAACTTTTTTGCTAAATCCGATCTGTGTAGTATTAAGGCTGTAATGCAGCTTTATGCAGTCTTAATAGGTGAACAGAAAGCATAAATAGACAACAGACTGTCGTTAAATCACAGCGATAAAACCAGATTGTATGCCAGGGAAAAAAAATTTGCCATCAATGAGAAAAAGAGGGAAAAAAAAGGTAAAATGAGTTGATGCTGAATTGGGATTTTAGACAGAGAAAGTTAAAACAAAGCAGCATAAAGAGGCGGGTTCTGCATCACTGCTATGAAACAGTTATCACAACTAAAATGTCTTTACTCGCTTCTACACTTCAGTAAGGTAACTTTGCCTGGTAAAGGAAACAGATCCTTGGTTCATTAATTGGGTTCTTCCACAGGATCATTTTCACTCTTTTTAATTTGTCTACACTACAGCCCCTTTTTGTGTACCTTGTTTATTGAATACACACACAAACAGAAAGGTTTAAATAAGTTTACCAGCTAAGTTACTCTAATTTCATGGATAAAGCTCCATAATTAAGGCACACATCTGAAAGTTTCAAATTATTCCTTTCACACAATAGGATTGTAGTTATTTATTAGTACTGTAGTGTAGCTCATAAGTAATAGTAATATAAACTTAGATTGTAACATAAAGAGACCTGTGGTACATTGTATGTGCCAGTTAATTATGCTTTATTACCGATTTGGCTATGTGTTAAATTCACTAGGGCTCTCTGCCGCTCTACAGTACCGTGGGATCATGGGAGTTGTTGTTTTTATTATCAAACAACCATCTCTGCTGATGTAAGTCTGTCTGACATGATGTTCACAGAAGAGTTAATATTTTAGCTTTATTCACCTTCTGTCTCATTTTCCCTCACTGACAGACTCTCTCCTGAAAATGACAGCAACAGGCCACCAAACGAATCGCACCATTAAATGAGATAAAACCATGGATCTCTCTGGGTGTGTTGGAAACATGTGGGGTACAAATGTACACAACAAAGGTCTTGTTATTTTTAGACATCTTAATGCAGCTGGATGTCAACGTTTAGTCAAATTTAAGTAGTTGATATTTAGCACTCAGACTAATAGATTATACTGTATGTTTTTTGTAAGAAAAATTGTAATGATGACCAGTCATAAACATTCATATATGTAATGAATGAACATTAGTCCTATGTTGTGGTCTTTTATTTGCTGCAACAAAGGGTTTTAATGTGAGAGATTTGATGAAATCAACATTTTGAACTCTTATTTGTACACAAAGTGGAAGCTTGTTCTTGGTATTGCTTTAGAACGCTACGACATAAAGTGATGGATGGCAAACGCCTCGAGCTCACATTGACTTTTAACGGAGGTACCTCACACTGTCACCCTCACAATGTGACATCGGAGCACTTTGTATTCATTCATGTCTGCCGCATGTCAGAGGGTGTTTGTGTGTGCCTGAGCTTTTACAATTGTTATTTCTAGACGTCTGTGTGTGTGTGTCTGTGTGTGTGTCTGTGTGTGTGTGTTATGCAGCACCACTAGTCAGCTATTTAACCCCGGGGCAAACGTGGAAGTCAAGGAGACCTTGTCGGAGTAAGGCTGCTCATTCCGGCTGCTGGCTCTTATGTAGAGTTCACAACAGTCTCATCAACAGTCCCGGCTGTGGCCTGTGGCTCAGGAGGTAGAGCGTCGTTCACAGAACAAAAGGTCAGTGGTTCAATCCCCAGCCCCTGCAAGTCCACAAGTCAAAGTATCCTTGAGCAAAGATACTGAACCCCCAATTTGCTCCCCAGGCTCTGCAATGTAGTGGCAGCAACACTGCTCCGCAGGGATGGATCAAATGCAGAGAAAGAATTTCCCCCTGTGGGATGAGTAGAGTATCTCAATAAAACACTGTGCTGCTGCTGCACTGCTGCAGAGTGATGCTTCACTGTTACTTCAGAGGTGTGACACAGAAGAATGGAGATCAGTGTAGCTGTGAATGTTTAAGATAGTTGACATTTTTGTTACAGAGCCATGGATGCTGTTTGTAGTCAAGCTGACATAAAACAGGGATGTATATCCGTCAAACGTTTTCATGAGGTAAATGTATCGAGTCCACTGAGCTGCAGCTACTGTACAGGTTAGCGGTTTGCATGTACTGTGTGGATACTTCACAGGGTTTCTTCATTGAAGGCAGAGTCACAGCTCTGAGCGAACCTTCCTCACAACAAACCTTTTCACAAACAGTGCTGTGTTTTCTTATTGCTGCCACTATGCTAAACATTTTTAAAAAAAATCAGTTTACAAGTTAAGTTTAAAAGTCTGACATCAGATGCATGAAATTATGTTAGCTAATGATGGATGTAGTGCGACCACACAGGAGACAGTTCAGTGACATCTTCACAGACATCATCTGACTAATACCAGCAGACCAGTAATAACCTTCTGTAGTTACTGTGTTGTGCTTCGGTGGATTCAGATACATGTCTGGTTTGTTGACTTAATCAGAACCACCGTGTTGAACAAAGAGTTGTAGGAAAGGCAAGATAATCCACTCCCCGCACCGACACACAGACACACACACACAAACAATGATGCGATTGAACGATCCGATGCAGTGGGCAGTTATTTCACGACTTTTATTATATACGCTCCTGAAAAAATACTGAGGTCCGGACCTCAGTGACCTCATTGGTAGGTACGGCCATGCCAGACAGATTCCATACAGTGACATACATTGTGACTGGAGACATGAGTGAAGAAATAAATAGGATGAGGGAGGACGAACAAGGATAACTAACCATCAGTGCTGCATAAGGATTTCTCCTTCCCCTGCCTTCCCTCTATCATTGTCCTCTCTCTCCCCGGCTACTGAATAGCAATGCAACACATGAAACAGTCTTGAGAGAGGATACAGCTAACAAGACTCAGCAGCCACTGCCTGCCTACCAATGGAGGCTTAAAGCATAACACTGGCTCAAAAGGAAAAGAGACAGATCAAAGTGGGATTCAGCTAACCCTCGCTGGCCCTCTGTTGATTTTAAATGGAAGGAGAGAGAGAGGTGAGAGAACAGCAGACAGAATGAGATAGAATGAGAGGGGGAACGGGGGGTAAATAGATACTAAACCAGAGAGGAGAAGGGGAGAGAAGCAGGCTGATATCGATGGAGGCAGTGCAGAGGCCCCGTGTTTTATTATGTGGCTGCCCTCAGGTTGCAAGAGAAGAGTCGAGTGAAAAAGTAAGATTTCTGTTCCAGTTTCAAGGTTACACGGGTGTTTTTTTTTAAGCTGCTTTTCAGTGTTCGTGGTGTTTCGTGCTCATTTCTCTACTGATGTTTTGTGTGTCTCATCCAAATGCAGACCCTTAAGCTTTCTGCATGACATGCACTGAGCTTTAGACTAGCTCTAGTTGAGCTGGTCAGAGCAGAGAAAGCCTCAGTGGAGGAGGCGGGGAGGGACAGACACCACTATGGAAACCACGGCTTAGAAATAAATGTCACCTTTCCCTCAACTTAACCAAGTATATTTCCTGCCCAAACTTAACCAGAGTCTTTGTGGCAAGAAGGCTTTGTGCATTGGAAACAGACTGAATGGATGGAGGCACAAAGTCAAAGGTCAAAGTGATGTTGCTCTACATCTTTGCTTGAGACTAACAGCTCAAGGCTATACTAGCCATAACTAGCATAATGCAGCCAAATGAACACTCAGCGCCTCGTTTGTAATGGAGACGCCAGGTTTGGACAAGGATGAAGAATATGTGGGGACAAAAAGACAATATTGTTCATTCTGCTGCACTGATTTTGTTTTGTTTGTTTTTTCTATAGTGACTGTTATTGAAGTAAAATGCAAAATTCTACTTATCTAATTCTCTGTGTACAGAGAATCCTATAGCTTTTATTATGGGGATAGGTGGGGGGAGAAATTGTGCCCTAGTGTTTGTCATTTTGAATCATTCCTCCAAAAGCAAAGACGATTCCCCCATGTGGGTTTCACTGTGAATAATTGTTTAGTCTGGTGTTAGTAAGTATTTTATATAAACTTCATATGAATATTTCATTGATTTGTTCTGTATTTTTCCTCCCCTTCAGTTGAGCTGGTGATAAATCTCAGAGTGGAATTAAATTAGTATTTCCTACTATGAAGAGGACTGAATTGAACTTAGCTACAGACTACAAGCTACTTAGGTTTCGGTGTTTTCCTGCAGCAAATAAGAGACTCAAACCAAACTTTGAACTAAATGCGGCTAAATATTCCTAAGCTTTCCCAGCTTTTTTTTTTCTTTAGAATTGGGGCTGTTTAGTTTGAATCCATCTCTCTCAGTAAAGACTGCATGAGCACGACCAAGGCAAATAGTATGCAGTGCAGAGGCAATGCTGGATGTTTCCACTGGGACTCAAATGCAGCACGGTGGCCTAAGGGGTTATAAAGACAGGTTCATGACTCTGAGCATCACCGGTTCAAATGTTTGGAGTGACAGTTGTCCCTTCTTTAAAACAACTACCATTAAGTCACCCTTCAGGAAGGCAGTCAACCCCAAATGACCACAACACAAATAATAAAGTTTAGTGGAGTAAAGGAGGCCATCAGAGCAAACATCTTCACCAAAGTCAGTCTGGTTGAATTCTCATTAAAATATATGTGTATGTACATATGTATATGTATATACTGTATATGCATATACAGTATGTGAACCTCCTCAAAGCACAATTGAGGCTGTAAAATAGCAACAGTGACACAACAGGAACCATGGTGTGGAACTGAAATATAAATCAGTCACAACATTCGGAGAATCTGAAATAAAACACAAACAGAGGGGGTTGTTTCACAGGACTCTTACAGAGAGCTGCTGGTGTCGTCCTTGTGTCTGCCTGGAGGGATTTAATGCCTCACTTTTCACAGAGTACATAAGAGGTGGGAAGAACAAGTATTTAGGTCCTTAAACTAAAAGACTGAAGTGAAGAACAGGTACATAGAAAGTTCATGGCCAGGGTTTAAACTGTGTGTAAAGTCGTGAGTTTCTTTTTGGCCCTGCTGTGCCTGAAGCCTGAGGGGATTCTGGGGTCTACTTCAGCAAGACAAGTAGGGCGTTTCATCCTGTCAATGATTCTTCATAGAAAAGTCTGCAAGGTGTAGCATCATGACTGTCAATTCAGAAGTCAGTTTAGAAACAGGAAGCCTGGCTATCTCTGTTGGGAATAAAATCCTCCTGCTAACACCTACAGTAATGAACATTTTATATCCTATAATCTTAGCAGATTATAGCATAGTAGCAGACACATTGTGGGTGGACCCATTTGTGCAACAGGCCCTGCCTCACTGAATGGAAGAACGTACATAATAAATGATTGCCTTTTATTTTTAGTGAACTGTAATTAATACTGTAAAAGACAACATTTATTCGGCAGCTATCATGTGTGAAGTCTGGACCAATCACAACAGCCCATTTTAACTTGGCCCAGGCCTGTGCAGGTACATCATGGCCTGGAGGTTGTCCAGCATGTATCGTGTATTAAGTCTGTCGTGTTGCAACGGCGATTCAGCAGATAAGCTAAAAAAGGTCAGAAATATATCTGATGATGTCGACAGCTAAGTAAATTCATTGTTTTGGCACAGCAGGCATCGGTTTATAAATACCCTCACCAGAATGTGTATCAGTGGTTATGATGCAAATGAAGTCACTTCATTTCAGAGCTGCTGATGCATTTCCTATTGAGACCAAAAGAACCTTCAAAATAATGGAGGAGGTTGAAGATTCGAGCCGACTTCTTCGTAATGCCTTAAGAAAAAAGGCCCAGACCAGTCTATGAATTGCCGCTCTCTCTCTCTCTCTGTTGTTTTAAGTCAATCTATCTCACCCAGCAGTCAACCTCTCGATCTGAAATCCACCTGTACAAATATAATCCAGCCAGGTCGTCCAAACAAGACGATGTTTCCTCAGATGGGATTAAAATGTTAGTGATGTATAGTTTGTAAGAAAGTAAGAAAGTACGATTTCATAATCCACCAGACATGCTTGTTGCCCTCCACAGAATATAAGACATTTTTGGAAACTATTAATAAAGACAAACAGTATTAACTTATGTAACTAAAAGGCTCAGCCAATATTACTTTGGACCACCCAAAAGCAGAAATTCTGGCGCCTCATCCGACATGAAGATTTACAAAAAAAACGCATTTTGACCACAGATAAGGTTGGAGAAAACAGCAACATCTCACCTTCGCTGTCAAACAGCCTGTAGCTTCGTTGAGAAACAGATAGCACTGAAACACAAACACCGTGTCTGTCTAATTCACTCACAGAAGCTGTTTTGAGTGAGGAAAAAAAAAGGCTGTTTAAGAGCAGACAGTGAGACTCTTTTATCTCTCTGTTTCTTCCTGTCATCATCCTGCACAGCTAGGCTAACTGGCAACCAGCTCCAGCTCTGTATTAAATGGTAACACATGAGAGTGGCATCAATCTTTTCACGGTACGCTCAGTAGAAAGCAAATGAGAGAACCTCCTGAAATATTGACCGATTAATTTCATGGGTTATATAGAAAGAGTACTTTTGAAAACTAGCAGTGAGGCAGGGCAGTTTCAAAACAACATTTGTTAGACTAACATAGACAATCTGTCACTTTTTATTGGATGATTGATGTTTCTTTAGAATAAACTCCATATCTTGTCGATCAAGCCCAATGACATATAGCTGAAGTATAAACATTAAAACACTCTGTCCTCCTCTCCGTTTCTTACTTTCTCTAATAGACCTGATCAAAATCTTGCTTTTTAAGCTTTGTATCCATAAATAACGTCCTCCTCCATCGCCCACACAAACCATCCCACTTCTCTGTCAGCCTCTGTTCCTCTTTGTTTCTTAATGTTTCACTGTCACT
Source organism: Chaunax sp. Z400 (assembly GCA_037577475.1). Taxonomy (NCBI): domain Eukaryota; kingdom Metazoa; phylum Chordata; class Actinopteri; order Lophiiformes; family Chaunacidae; genus Chaunax; species Chaunax sp. Z400. The sequence goes on along the minus strand of CM075189.1, from coordinate 33,070,433 downwards.
CTCCCTTTTTGTCTCCATCTCTGTCTCTCCCACTTTTAGTCTCTTTCCCCCTACTTTCCTAAATTTCCCCCATCTTTTCTCTCTGTCTTCCACAGTCTTGTTTTCTACCTGCTCGCCTACCTGTACAGGAGTGAAGAACAATATGTGTGTATTTGTGTTTGAACAATCTCTGTTTATGGAATAGGGATTTTTTTTTTAATTCTAAAACACTGTCCACATTTGCACAATACACCTACTCAAAGCCAATTTCTCCACAAAGAGCTAAAACCTTGCATTTAAAGTTTTATGCAAATTAAAAATAACATTTCAGCAAGTTAGATCTGCAGTGGGTTCAGCCACCAATCAACTACCAGCCACCAGCCCTCCATACCACTGGTCAACCCTGCCACTAATTACATCAGAGCATGATGAATACCTTTCAACCATGACAGCCATGATACCAGCACCACTCTTCTCCAGTAAAACCAGACACACTGAGCATCTGGAGATATAGTCATTGATGAAATGGAAAAAGGAAAAAGTACTTTTAATGTCGCAGAATATTATTTAGTTGCCATGATTTTCATTAGACTCTACAAAATGTACTTTTTGTTGCTCCACCTGGACTTTTCCATAAAATAAATCAACTGTAGAATGGTCACACGTTGTGCTATTCTCGTCAAATGTTCTCTTTTTAGTTTACGCAGACAAAAATCTTAAATTGTTACTGAATGCAAAGACTCACTGCCCTCTTTTTGTATCACATAGAGTTTTTCTGACTCTTTCACAGGAAACGTCAGCGTGTTTTCCCCCTGGGAAGACCTCATCCATGCATATGGTCAAAGTGGTTCAGAAGCTACAGCCTTTTTAATGTCGGTATCTCAGGCCCCACACAAGGAATGGAAGATTAAACTGTGGCCTTGCATATTAGATATTTATATAATCTGCTAGTCATGCGCTGCTTGTCTGCTACTGTAAGAGCAGCTCACTCCGTTTATTTTTCCCATTATTTGATTGTTCTTCGGTCAATGTCATGGTGAACTCTCCTCTGCATACCTTTTTCTTCAAAAGGCCCTCTTGGATTTTATATCAAATAATGGTAAATTCACTGTCCACTGTGTTGAGATCATTTGCACTGAACAAATCCCCCGTCATTACTTTATATGCAGCTGCCTCTAACCTTTAGCGCTTGTACATATGTACGGCTAACTACAGTTGGCTGAGCCTTTAATATCAACATTTAACTCAAAAGTGAGTAAAATAAGATGATAACACTTATTGAATTTAATAAATGATAAATTGCATTAAAAATCAATTGATTGAAATGCACACTATGCTCAGGTGACACAAACCAGGGAGAAACACAAGGTGCCTGTCTTATAAAGCTTATAACTGTTATCTGGTCTTTATTGGTCCAGTTAACCCTGACTGGTCCTTTTCCTGCAGCACACATCAGGCCAGTTTTGCTCTGTGCTTATTGTATGTATTTTGTGAATGTATGTGTTTAATGTCTTATATAATAAAAAGTGTAGAAGAAAAACAAACAAAACAAAAAACAGGCCAGTTTGAACATCTTTCATAGTGAGGATATTTATAGTTTCCAAAGCACAGGGACGTTCAACAGAGCACTTCAGAACATGATGGAGTGGCTGTGGGTTTGATTTCATTGAGTCAATTTCAAACTGTTGGAGGTTTTTAACCTTACAGACTATAAAGTGTCCCAGCTGCTGTCAGTGACCTGATCCTGCCACGACTGCGGGAGCCGTCCATGCCACTCCACATTCAGCTCCTCATTAATCACCGAGTTCAGGATTTGAACTTTTTCTTTATCGCCAAAAGATTTTTGAGTTTTAAATCAGTTTCTCAAACACACATTCATCTCAGCAGAAGGACTAAAGTGTCTGTTTTCTTACAGGTTTGTATAAGAGAACACATCGTAAGGCGTATTGATAACAAAATCCCACACCACCCTGTTTAAGTCAAGACTATATGTTGTTTATTTTCAAACAGGTTGGTCAGACCTGACAGTCTGTCCTCAGACGGAGTGCTTCTCACATATGCTTTGATTAGTTTCAGTTTGGGATCTTTTATTGCTTGGACAGAGTAAAAATGCAGTAAAAATGCAGTAAAAATGCAAAAAAAAAAGCAGTGGCCACATCAGGGACACTTGGTAATATTGAGTTGTGTGTTGTGTGTGTTGTGAGAAAACCATCATCTTTCGACAATAAGAAGCAATTTGACCCAATAAGGAAACAGAGAGTGAGCAAACAGACACACTCACTTTCAATCTCTCTCCCCCATCCACAGAAAAACACATGCAGTCAGCAAAAACCAGCCTTCAGGGTCAGAATGTAAAGACAGTGGGCTGTTTCACTTTACCATCTGTCTGCATTATATATCACATCTCTGTGTCCGTCACTCACTGCATCTCTTTCTCATGTTTTCAAAATACATATTTTACCACTGTATAGTGATGGGAATCACCAAACTTTGTACCTCCGGGTGCCTGATGACCGCCGGGGACTGGGCTCACGTCCCTCCCAGTACATTAAGCATTGAATTTGTCCCCCTGCCAAACTTTGTAACTGTGATGACATCAGATTCCCTGACTCCAAAAGAATACCTCCAGCATCTCATTTGAGTCCACATCAAAATCGACAGTGAACACAGATGTGATCGTGGTGCCAGAGCTTTGTGTCTGTCCTGCAGGACACCTTTGATACAGCCCAGAATGCTTTGAGCTGAGGCCCACATATTTATGGCCCTCAGAACTGATTAATTAACGTAACAGCCAAAATTAACATTAAGCATCAGAGAGCGGGGAGAATATGGTAAGGCACGACACATAGTAATGATTGTAGATGCAGCTATGACAAAGATCAGTAAGCTTTTCTCCACCTTTCAGCGCAGAGATTGGACCATAATTAAAACAGCAGACAGTTAAAAGCCTAAATTTGTGTGGCTTTAGTCAGTACTCCTTCATGAACAACCCAACTTATGGAGCGTGTCCTAGATGCAGTGGTTCTGCAGCCTTTATAAGCACCTCTGTAAAACATTACCCAGCCTCTGGAGAAACGCTGTCTTTAAAGGCTAACGCCAGGGAGCAGCCCCACAGATCAGTGTCTCAGCTAAGGCCTGCAGAGTGATCTCGTCAACCTAGCAAGGCTTGAGTGTCAGAACTGAGGCAAGCAGTTCTACAACATGGCGTACGATTACATCAGGTGCATGGATTTTTTCCAATTAGTCCATTCATTCAGACGTTTTATTAATGACGGCCTTCAGGTTAGAATGTTCTATTAATATTTGTCTCTATTGTAAAGACATTCATTGAGCCAACTGAGGTATAGGACAAACTGTCATTGCTGCATGATCTCTGGTACTGTAAACACACACAAATAACATCATGAACAATTATGTCCATTAATTTTTACTATCACACTCTGTGTTGGTAGTGAAGGACACTCATTCTCATGTGCTGATAAACAATGTCCGGCCTTGTTCCTTGTCTTTTTGTTTTTCCTTTCTTTTTCTGAAAAACGTTAAGGCTGACCTGACGTCACGTGCACACAATTCTTAACAATGCCCACAACCAATTATTACATACAATCAAATGTTGGAACAGCGACTTGCTGTGCAAGAGATTGTTTAGTCTGTGTAGCTCTTAAAGGCTAATTGCATGGCTGAAATCCATTGAGTGCCAGTAGCTCTCAGTGTGTTTGTGTGTTCGAGGTGTTTCTGGCTGACATGATTTCAAAAGCAAACAAAACAAGTTGTTATGTCGACTCTGTTGGATGCCTACCATGTTCATGAGCGTGATCTTAAATTATTCGGTATACCACAGCTTTACAGAGGGTGTGTGTGGAAAAACACGAAGGTGGAGAGCAAACAAAGATTAAGTAAAATTAAAGAAAATGTGAAATGAGATCAAGAAAAACAGAGCGACTAAACAGCAGGAGGCGAAATCAAGTGAATATAAAACATCCTCCAGCCAAATCAATGTCTGCACAGTTGTGTTGAGGCTCAGTAGCCTCAGCTGAGCAGCAGGGTTGGACACTGTTCATGGATGTGGTCCATAGTTTCGCTCCCAGCAGCAGGCGGCCATTGCTTTGATTTTAATTGTCCATTGTTTAATGGCTTTCTCTGACTTATTTCAAATATAGTGATTTGCTTGCTTTCTAGAATGTGATCATGCTGGTGTCTTGTGTAAAGTATGGTTAAGTGAAAGATCCTGAATATCACTGTACAAACAGCAATATGCTCCATAACAAATGCAACATATGATTCATCCATACATGTGAAACCATAGCAAACACATGTAAGAAGCCTACAGGAATGTATACATTCTGACTTTTGTATACTAATAATTTATCATTTAATATAATTATTAAAAAATATGTATTACGTCAGCAGGACTTTGATGCTGAAACGTTGCACAAGGTTATTGTAGCCATATGTGGACACCTGGAGCAGGAAGACACAACTGAGTACTGTGGGAGTAAACTCAGATGATCCCACGGTGACATTCGCACAGATAGTGTGAACACAACTTACTGTAAGAGTCCTTGGTCAACTGAACCGCACCCCAAACTGTTTCTCATGGTTGTCCCATCAGTAGGTGAGGGTTCAGTATATGTGAATGACAGGGCATAGAAATATTCCGGGATGCTTCCGACTGAAAGCCATGCCAGGTGCCAACATTATGAGCAGGACCTTGCATAGCAGCTTCTACCTCAGTGTATGGGTTTGTCTCCACATGGGTCACATCCCTGCTTTATATCCAAACAAGCACCAACATGACTGGGACAGCAGAGAGAATGTATTTAACACAGAGAATGAGATGCATGTCATTTTCAGAAATCACGCATCGGCCCAAATAATGAAGACTCTGTCATGGCTGTGTTTCATAAAGTTTATAATCTTTCTACTCACTGAACAAAATAGAGCTGTTTTGTGAATTGGGCCAGATTCTCACCAAAGCTGCAACACATCCTTGACATATAGATAACAAATGTTTACTATTATGTAACAAAACAAAAATAATTGTTGTACTCTGTCCATCATAACCAAACAAAAAGGTTGTCTCCCTCTCCATGGCAACAGCTGCTGATACAGACAGAAAAGGGCTCATTGATTGAAGGCTTCAGCCTACACTTGGTTTTAATGCTGTTGAGCCTGCTCTATTGTCGTGTCAATCATACATACTGGGAAAGCTTTAAGGGATAAACAAACACATACAAGCACGCAACGCAGACCGCCATAGCCACAGGCCATGTTCAAACTCACACTGTTCTCTGGCCCTATAGAGAATTAATGCACACACAATGAAAAGATAATTAAAATAACAGGCCAACACATGATTTATTCCCTCGAGAAAGTCCTTCAACAACGCGATTAACCTTATGTATGTAAATGACTGGAGCTGCTTGGGCTGCAAAGAAAAAGAATTCAAAAATATACACAGATTGCTGCTGCTATTCATAATGTGATCTTTTAAATGTTAGTGCAAAATAAAGCCCACATCTTTAGATAATAATAGGTCAATGGTGACTTCAATTCAGAGCTCTGCTCTTGTCACAACTCAAATCAATCTGTTGTAATGTGGTTCATATAAGATATCTGATTCATAATATGTCCTTACTCATTTCTTCATTATATTCTCATCAGGTCTGTCTGTATTTGTCTTTGTTACCAAGTGCTATCTATGGAAATGATGTGTTTTAATGAGTCCCTGGTTGTTTCCACTAAAGATGGACAGAGAACAGACGAAGGCTTGAAAAAAGACGAGTCTGTTCCAAATGATTCTGGGATCAGCACTAATGGCTGTGTTTTGCTGCCAGAGCCTCCTTTAGTTCTGTGATCGGTGGAAAATTACACACTGGTGATTAATGTTAGAAATTAAATGAAATGATTACTTACTGAATTTAATTTTGACTTGTTTTATGTTGGAAGTTGAAGAAGAAGAAGATCTCATCCCTGCTAACTCATCACATTAATTCACTTTCAAACTATTTACTGCTTTATGGTTGCAGTTAAAATGCCAACCGAGATGTTACTTTGTAAGTTTTTGTAAGCAATTAGTGTCATATAATAGACAGACAAACTAATAAGTTATATGTTTTAAGACTGGATCTGTTTTAAAATAAATCTATTAATATTTGAGCATTCCTGGTTGATCCAATAATCATCTGATGAAAATCACATTTCGATGTCAAAGCTTTACATAATTTTTTTTTATGCAATGCTTATCCAACCAATTGATTGATTAAAATCTGCTAAGTCAAACACCTCACTGTTGTGTTTATCGCTTTTAAACAATTCTTCTAGATCCTCAAATAAAGTTGCAGCGCAAAACTTGAGGGAGGGTCATAAACTACCAAAATATTAAATGCCATGCGTGGAGACAGTGAAACATGCACAAATATCCAATTGTCCTCCAGAAACCTCCACTGGCTCCCCGTCCCACAACGCATCCACTTTAAACTCCTGAATGAGCAGGAAAGTTAGTTTATGTTGAAATTATTGTGTGGAATAAAATCTGTTATCAAACGTCATCATCGGAGTGCTATCACTGAGGCTCTTGGTCTCTTTAAGCCTGTGGAGAAAGTGGAGATGCTGCTGGGCTTTCTTGGCCGGTGATGAGGAGTCGTTTGACCAGGAGAGGTCCTTAATGACTGGCACACCCAGAAATGTGGTGCTGTTCACCTGCTTCACAGCAGCATGATCAATGAGTCAGTGGGTGGTGTTGGATGTGGGTGTACCTACAGTCAATGATAATC
>CM075189.1:32983678-33058678 GCA_037577475.1 Chaunax sp. Z400 | reverse complement strand
TAGAACTGACATATCAGGAGAAAAGTAATTTCATTGAGGGTCTGTTTCTATGTCAGCATTACATTCAGTGGAGATCAGTAGATAGCATATTAAACCAGATTTGTCATTTAGTTGTATTGCATCTTACACTAGTTTCACTGGTCCGCTTGACACTTTGCACCACAGCTACTCCAACTCAGGGGGCTCTGTGCCCCTGGTAGTCTGTCAGAGGAGCGGATGGGGAGGGTCGGCATGGGCCACCATATTTGGCACTCTTGTTTTGTAGCCAGATGATCGCATCTGGTCCCCGAAAATAACAAACAACTTGTGTTTTTTTTCTAGTGATTTTTTTATTTTCTTAATCAAAACAGAAAATTAAAATCAAATTGTTTTTTTATTTTTATTTTATTTCACTCCTCCCTTTTTGGCTATGAAAAGAAAAACACCTTGTATTTCAATTTTGGTAAATAAAAATAAAATAACCACTCATTTTTCTTTTTTATCCCCCTTTTTTTTATATCTACTGTATTTCTGAAACAAAAATGAAATTACCGAAAGATACACAGACCCTGGAGGTACAAAGAGTGTTTGCTTTGAGCAGGAAAGATTTCCTGTATCGCCCCTTGCAACAGCGGATCTGGAACAGAATCCGGATCAGTCTGTGGGAGGAAGAGCTCCACTGTCACAGTAGGTGGTGGAGAGTGTGGTCTGGATTTTCTAGACTGGACACCAGTTCATTCAGGGTCCTCCTCTCCACCACAGCTTTAATGGTCAGTAACAGAGCCGGCCTGATTGAGTCACATTAACTCTGAACTACTTTGTCAAATCTGTCACAGACTGTCTCTTTCTTCATTTGATTGAAAAAAGATCTTAAGACAAGATCCTCTAAACAAGATGATTCTTCTTAACTCAAGAGTTGTCATCAGCTTTTCTGTCTTTAATGATGAAATCAAGCACACAGTTACCCAGGCTGAAAGTGGCTGAGACGCTGGATATTCTCCAGACAGGCTGCCATAAATCAGATAAATTTGCTTGTACTGCAACTAGAAATGAGATTGACTTGCAAAAGGAAATAAATTCATCTCAGGCAATAATGAAAATGTAAGACGTATGACAAGATGACAAATGTAACGGTGCTTTTAAATGTCCTCTAATAAACAACAAACAGCCTGACTATTTATTAGAGGTCTTTAAAATGCTCATTGGACCAAACTATGAAGACAGCTCTGTTCTTAATGTTCTTATGTGAACAGATGATACAAGAAATTCTGACGAGACAAACTAGTTTTGTTCAGTGTTGGTCAAAGTGATGTAAAATTCTATATCGAGCATTAAGTCACTTAGAACTTACAAGAAAGATTATTAAGGACAAAATAGGTTGACTAGTGAAAAGCTCATAGTACATAAAAACTGACAGGTAGGAAATATTCTGTGAGACAAACATAAGTAAATATTGACTTGAGTTATGATAATTCATCTTACTTAGGTTTGAGTCTGTATAAGTTAAATATAGCCACCATTTCCTAAGTTCAGGATTGAAAAGTACTTCACTTTTGGACTGATTTGCTCCACTTATGATAAATAAAGGCCCTGAAGTGCTTGTAAAACATCGTCTCTCAAAGGTCTCTCAGCCCTAAAACGTTTCCTCCCTGACATAAAATCTTTATAGTCATTGTCACACACAGATGATGAGGCATTTTTACATGCTCCTCTAAAAATAAGGATTTGAAAGAGGGCTATATCCTCCACTTTACAGCTCCAGTAACAAAGCTGAAATAAAATAAATATTACACCTTGTGTAAAACAGGAGGAGGTGAGAAAGTTTGCAGCCAAAATCTATCAACTTCAGGGATGCTGATTTACAACTTGATACTGTAGTGCAGTAAAATATAGCATCTGTCTATGGAAGGATGGTTTAACTGATAACAGCAGCCCTGCAAAGAGACAGAGATATAAAACTCTCTGAGTCTCTGTTCCTTCATTCACTGGGAATCAGAACATAATTACAGCACTCTAGTTACAGCACTGAAAGCGGTGCTTTCTCCCCGCCCGGTACAGCTTGGGACAACAACAAATGCAACATTGTGCAGTAAGGAAGATTGCCGGAGCATTTTTAGGATGTTTCCACTACTATATTTGTGATAAAACTGTAGAAATGTGATTTGAAAGTGACTGAAATCTGTAGACTCTCCAGTTTCTGTGGGATATAAACATAATAAATATTTGATTTGATAAAATACTGTTCTTATACTCATTTGCAGACATGTAATGAAGCTTCACATGTTGTATGAAGTCATTATTCAAGTGGAGCAGGAATTCTACTCAAAACATGATACTAAAATGTAATTTTTGACCTTTATTATACATTTATACACTATTTTATTCACATATTCTCCTGCTTCTGTGAACCTAAGACTTTGGTAAAACCCTTTCCAAGCAGCAAACCCATTGTCCACATGAGTAAAGATGTGTTTTCACAAGAGATTTGAAGAATTTCAAAAGTTTAGATACTTCTTTTCAGGTCATGGGCCAAATTATTTCTTTACACATAATTCTGGGACAAATATAAGCATCATTTCCCAGACAACTGACATAGTGATCTACATTTTATGTAGAACACTTGGGTATTATGATGCATGCAAGTACCTTGAAGTTATGTAACATCAACCCCAGATGGAAGGGTGACCTACAGTGGCCTTTTCTGTAGGACTTTCAAATAGTGGCCAAGATTTGTCTTATTAATACACCAAGATCAAATTGAAGATTCAGTAATCTATCATCACATTATCATCATATGCCGCCAGGACGTTATCAGTCTGTGAGTCCATTGCTTTGGTCTGACTGAAATACCTCATCAACTATTGAAAGGATTGCTCATTCATTCATTCATTCATTCATTCATTTTCTTATCCTGTGTAGGGTCGCGGGGGGCTGGAGCCTATTCCAGGTGACTTTGGGCAGGAGGCGGGGTTCATCTTGGACAAGTCACCATAGGAAGAACATGCAAATGCCACACAGAAAAGTCCCAGGTCCTAGGGTGGATTGGACCCAGGACTTTCTTGCTGTTAGGCAACAGTGCTACACACTATGCCACCGTTCCACCAGGGTTGCCATCTACCTTCTTTTTTTTTCTTGTATCAATCCTCTTGACTTTGGTGATTCTCTGACTCTTCCTGCAGCATCATCATCATGACTTTGGAATGAGACTCATCTGTGCTTTGCAATTAGTGTTGTTTAGCAATCATTAGCATGCTAACATTGGACACCAATGTGAAAATGGTAAACCTCAGTCTGTTAAAAGAGAACTGGACCAATTTAGTATTTTACTCCAGGAACTCCTAATGGGGGTCAAAATTGAAGTGGCAGAGGTGCAGATGGAGTCAACAGAGCTCTGGTAAGATGACAATTTACACTGACTTTTGCAGCTACCCCTGCAGACACTAAAGGCGTTATATAACTTTTCTCAAGTCTATAGTCTCTGACACCTGGAAACAGATTGTACACTGGTGTACAAGACAGGTTGCAGACAGGAATCTCTGGAATCAGTGTTGACAAAAGCCTAACCTCAGAAGTATTATCCAACTATTCCTTGACTGGTGTAGCATCTGCTCCTGACGTAGCATAATAGTGGAGGAAATGGTGAGAGCATCCGTTCACATTGTTCCTTACATTTCCATCAGTGACTTGACAGAAAACATGTTCAGACTGTCAGCAATGGAGAGGGCAACAGAGGAGAGGCGGTCTATCCAGGACAATGAGGAGACATTGTGTATTCTACCCAGGAGAGCCTTTACTCTCTCGCCTGATGACAGTGTCAACAACAATTTGAACTTGAATGAAATGACTTCAACACATTGACAAGGCCACCCGCTGTCTGAACCGGGGTTATGGGGGCCTGTACAGACAATACAAATCTGAGGGGATGTTAGATAAATAAATCATTGGTGGCTTTGTAGGAAACGATGAACTGAGGAACACAAGGCATATCGACTTCCTTCTCAAATGAAAAGAGATAAGCAATTAAAGAGGCCCTCAATCTACCGGATTATCAGTCTGAACTGAGGTTGGCTGCAGAACTCTGTACTCTTTAGCGTACCAACTCAATTGCTGTGACACCATCTAGTAGCCTACTGTCTGATGTTAAATCAATTGGTGCAAAATGTTATTACTTGAACGCATCTTTAGAGTATAGAGTTTCATTTTTTTGCAGCAAAATTAATGCTAGACCATTAACAGCCAGCATAGAGGATGGATGGTTACATCTTACATCAGGCATTGGCGAGTTTGGATGTGGTTAAAATGCATATATTGATGAGGTCATATCTAAGAATGCCGTCAGTGTCTCAAACAAAGAGGAAAGTCGTGAACGATTTAGACCCACAATGGGTGTTCCTCAGGGTCTGACTGGAAAGAGGAGTAAACCAGAGTGGAATAACGTGATCTCCTCTGTAAGCAATGAAGTGATTGTGATTATGATTATTTTATTTTTATTGCTGTGATTAGAATTATTACTGTGACTAAAACCTCTATCCTACATAGTGCACTCGTTGTGTTTTTATTGTATGATATGCTGGTTTTGCATCCTTGGCCACTAATTGCTAATTTAAGGAATTACATCAGGTTCACTCCTCTTTCCCGTCAGGCCCTGAGGTAGAACCATTACAGCTAAGCATTGCTAGAATTCAGTCACATTTCCAAGGAACTCTGTGACGGTGCCAAAGCAAAGGTTAGCATCTGATAAAATGAGCTGCTACAGCAGAGGATAACGACATATCACTGGCAGAGGAGGATTAGCCATCACTGCTGTACTCGGCCTCAGAGAAAGAGGTGAGCATACTTAACACATCTCCTAAGGCAGGATATGAGTAGGTGTCAGTGTAGCAGAGGGCATATGATGATGGTACCCTCTCATTTACATGCACACTGACTTATTACTCTCAGCTACGTTTAACCCATCGCTCACTTCCTGCCTTTTTACTTCACTTCCATCATTCATTTAATCTCTGTCTGTCTATTTAGCCATCTCCTGCTCTCGCTCCTCTTCCCTCAATCGCTCTTTTTTCTTCCCATCCTTTCATTTTTACCCATCAGGGCTAATCATTTATCTCCGTTTGAGGTGGCAGAAAGTTCAACCCCCCTGAAATGTAATCTCCCCTCTGTTCATCCTGCTCTCACTTTATCTGCATCCTCTCAGTCCCTCAACTTTTTCACCTTTCTGTCCATCGCCAATATCATATCTTTGCTGCCTTTACTCCCCATTTCTCCCACTGTGCCTTCAGCTGTCTGCTGAAAGACAGCAGTGCTCTGTACTAAAAAGACAGACTGTGCTGTTGGACTTTTCAGGTATTTTATCTTTTTGGGAAGCTGTCTAACATCATCCAGGTAAACACATTATTCAAGGAGTAAATAGGTACACTTCTTCCCCCCTCCCGTTTTTGACTTATTTCAGATGGAAATGTATTATTTACTAGTGCAGTGCCCGTTCTAAATGTGCCTCAACACATGACAGTGACATCATATCCCACGTCCAGCAGCTAAAGTAACACCTTATTTCCACTCCATTTATGTACAAAAACAGATACGAACGCTGTGGCAGAGAAACGTCAAAAGTTTCATCAACAATTATGGCGACAGTAGAGGAGGAGCCCTGAAGCTGCACAGAGAGCTGTTCACCTGTTTATTCTAAATGTATTAATATTGAATGTGTTGCATAACCGAATTGTACCAAAGTCAAGAAGTTATTTCCCTGGGCCTCCAGAAACTCACATGGCAAGTTTGAAGTAGAGATCAAATGAACAGTTTTCATGATAGGCAAATTACAGACAGACAGACAGAGATTCCTCGCATTATAGTATGATAATTAATTATTATTACACATTAACAAACACTGCCCAAATATCCTTAATTTCCATGTCATGATTTGCTCCATTGTACAAATGACTGACTGTCCAAAATACAGATGGACATCATCCAGTTGTAAACCTCGTTTTATGAGGGAAGACTTGCTGCTGCTAATACATGTAGCTTGAACAATCTCCTTGGTTTTTACTGATGTTTAAGTGGAGATCGTTGTCTCCGCGCCACATGGCCTGTTGGTGCACCTCACTTCAGTAGCTGGACTCGTCATCCCTGCTGATGAAACCCACCACAATCGTGTCATCAACAAATCTCACAAAGTGGTAGGATTTGTAAGATGGTGAACAATCATGGTTCAGCAGTGTGAAGAGCAGGAGGCTGGGCACACATTCCTGGGGGGGGGCGCAGTGCTCAGTGTGGTGGTGCTCGATGAGATGTTGCAGATCCTCACTGATTGTGGTCTCTCAGTTAGAAATTCCAGGATCCAGTTGCAGCGAGAGGTGTTCAGGTCCAGCAGGTCCAACTTCCTTATCAGCCGCTGAGGGACAATGGTGTGGAATACATAGGAGTCTTTAGTGTCCAGGTGGGTCAGCGCTGTATGGAGGGCAGAAGAGATTGCATCATCCTGGGACCGGTTGGCACAGTATGCAAACTGATAGGGGTCCAGAGTGGGAGGGAGGGCAGATTTGATGTGCTGCGTGACTTGCCTCCTGAAGCACCTCATGATGATGGAGGTCAGAGCGATGGGGCGACAGGTTGTTGCATGTTCTTATTTTACTGTATTTTTTTTATATGGGTGCCTTTTTAATGTTTTTTCTTCACTTGCAAAGGGAGTGAAACAGGCTTTTTTTTCCATTTATGTTCTGTACATTTTGTGGCAACAGCAATAAAAAGTCCTGGATTACTTGATATTTCATATTCTGTTCAGTTCCAGCCATCCAATAGCCTTTGGCTTTCTTGAAATAACATATAGTGGATGACCTTGACTGAGTTGGTTTGCTACAAGCTGCAGTTTCAAATCATTGCCTGTGTACATATAGTATGTTAAAGCTGCTTGGCATTCTGCAAATACATCCATGAATATGTGTTTGTGACAACATGTTATCGCTGTACTTACATGAATAGTGATAAAATGAATGCTGAGATGCTTCACTGTACAGGTGGTGTGTTTATTGTGTGTGAGTGCCCATTAAAGATTCATGGCCTCTGGGCAAGTCATTTGCAGCTAACATGAGCCGTGTGCTCTGGCAAATGCAAGAACCTTACACACTGTAAGTTCTGGTGAGGGATGCATTGGAGGTCATTAATATAAGATACAATCACTGTTTGGAGCATTCATATCAATAGATGAATTAAACATCCTTCTAGGTAATACCAAATAAATGGTGCATCATGCTGCAATGTCCATATGTATTTGTGGCTACCCATCTGCATTGGATGGGATCATTTAAAGCTAAGCTCACTTAAATATTCAGAAGTGCTGTAGGCACCTATGGTAGTAAAATTGTGCAAGTGTGTGCGTGTGTGTGCGTGTGGGGGTGTGTGGGGGTGTGTGGTGCGAGCATCCAGGCAGGATATTGGATATGATGATGGTATATTGGTTCCTAATCCCCAGGGGAATTAATGCATCTGGTGGTGAGTTCACAGCCCTCCCGTCCACTGAGATCTGGGGCAGCTGAACTGGTTACAAGATTAAAGAAAGCTCACTGCAGGGAGTATTGCAATGCAAGGACCAATCATGCAAGAGTTTAAGGCAAACAAGAATAAAAGAAAAGTTTTCCTCTGAACACAGTGAGTCATCATCCTTAATTTTAAATTACCTTATTTTACCCATTAAAAATGATTAAGTTAAGGTACAATATTTTAATTAATATATGATGAAAAAGTGAAAAATTGTAAGCCACCTCTTAATTACAGTAAAAGGTCTTTTATTCTATTAACTCTGCTGTATTGTTAGAATTCTGTATACCCCTAAGGGTAAAAAATGCTTAAAGCTAAAATGAAGCCATTTAATTGAATTTTATACCTAAAACCCATTTAGCATAAAAACAACAACAACATGTCACTCATATGAACATTGTGAATATCAGGTTTCCCCTCTTCAGAGTGCAGACAGACAGCATTTATTATGGGACACCACTGTTTTATTACAACATTAAAGTCTTCTTTACTCAGTAGACGTTTATTATTACCTCCTCCAAGGAGATTGTTTTCATCACCATTTGTCTGTCTGTCTTTTTGTTCGTCCATTCGTTAGTTCAGTGGTTCCCAAAGTTTTTCACACGTTTGATGCCCCACCATCTCATATAATTTGGTTTTAGATGTTTTATTACAGAAAGCTCATGAATGTAATGAACAAAAATAGTCACACACTCAGTCACCGTGGTTCCTTTGGATGGAATTCAAGTGAAAAGAAATGATTCACCATTTTGCTCGGGACTCCCTGAGACTCCTCAGGCCCCACTTTTAAAACCACAAAGTTCTGGATGGATTGAAACCTTGTAGAGATGTGGGCCTTGGAATGGGAATAGGTCAAAGATTTTGAGACAAATCCAGATCAAGGTGCAGATCCAGGACATTTTGGCAGCCTTGGTGTAGGTGTGCACTCTCTGAGTGTCCTTATGATTTATCAAAGCATCTGAATAGAAGGAATCAGTGATGTCAGCTGTGTGAATGGACCTTACAGATGTGCAGCATGCAGTATTTGTTTTACAGTCAGTCATGAGCACATATTCTGTCTGATGAGTCAAAAATGACCCTCAGACAATCGTTGTTCCCTGGAGGTGTACAACCTACAAGGAAATGTAAATAAAGGCAATGTTTCATTCTTTCTAATGTCTGGGTCACTGTGGGGAAAATGATCACATTTCAATGTAGACAAAGATCACTGAGTGTTCCTCTGCTGTCAAACATAACGGTGGGCCATTTTTCACTCTTAAGACAACAAGCTGAAAATAAAGTCTGTGTTTTTTTGGTGGTGAGGGGAAGATTGTTTTGTCTTAGATTGTTTTCTTTTCACTTAAATGTTAAATGTAAATCAAATGAATACCTCAAGGGTTAATATTTTACTATGTTCAATATCAACATGTTTGCATCTTGCTATACACAATAATTACCAACATTTTCTCATTATGTTAATGGAAAACAGAACTTGTCAGCGTTAATATTCTGTATTGTCGGAAGTTTAAGGTAAAACAAATAGTATATTGTTTTATAGTGGAGGTGAAAATCTGAGCACATAACGATCCTTCTGTAGTGACACTTCCTTCAACCATAATCACATCTAATTTACGTTTGTCTTCACTTTGGTTCACACTATGTCATATTTTCTCTTAGGGAGACCCCCACACCATTCAGCAACTACGGAAAATCTGTCTCCTGATGTCTAGTCTGCCAAGACAGGGTTGCTATGGAAACATGTACTGACCGCTTTGTAGGTGACAGGAGATCTGACCAAGGAGACCAGACAACTGAAGCCCATGTCTGCTATTGACGTGTTGACCTCTATGTCATCCAGCGAGCTGAGCTGGAGCTGCTCTGCACAAGACAAAGATAAACAGAGAATAGATCAAATGAACCTTGTCATGTTTTGTTTTTTTACCCATCTACCGCACATTACCGTCATTATTGGACCTGAGCAATGGACAATAAATCAACACAACAATATTAGTTAGTAACATATGAAACATGAACACCCAGGTGCAACTCAGGAGTCATTACTGGGCTTCAGCATCAACTGCTTCAGGTGTGCCAGAGCTGAGAGAACGGGAAAAAGGGCGACATGTGTAAAGTAATTAATTGTTCATCATAACTTTTGAAGTTTTCAATAAATATAATTAATTTTTTAAACTTTTTGTACTAATAAAGGTCCAAAATGATGTGAAATTACATAGTTTTACTTTGACAAAAACTATCAAGTGCCCCGGAGCCCATTGTCTTTTAACACCTGGTGAAAATACACTACATGTACAAAAGTATTTGGACACCTCTTAATATGGAGGAGGGGAAATGGTATGGGTTGTTTTTCAGGGTACGGAAATCTTAATGCTTCATCATACCAAGACATTTTGGACAATTCTATACCTCCATCTTTTTGGGACCAGTTTGGGGAAGGCCCTTTTTCTGTTCCAGCATGACTGTGTCCCAGTGCACAAAGCAAAGGCCCATAAAGACATGGTTTGGTGAGTTTGATGTGGAAGAACTTGACTGGCAAAGAGCCTGGACCTAAACCCCATCGAACCCCTTTGGGATGAGCTGGAATGGATATTAGGAGCCAGGCCTTCTCTACCAACATCAGTGTCTGACCTCACAAATGCTTTGCTGGATGAAAGGTAAAAAAAATTCCCACAGACAGACTGTGTTACAAAATCATCTAGAAAGCCTTCCCAGAAGAGTGGAAGCTGTTACACTGCAAAGAGGGACGAACTCCATAATACCCATGGATTTAGAATGGGATGTCATAAAAGGTCCTGTAGCTGGAAGGGTCAGGTGTCCAAATACTTTTGCACATATAGTGTAGTTTTGTATTACCCATTAAGTCAAAGTACAATAAAGCAGACATCTTGCTTACATCGAGGAAGCTGATTCAGCAAAACCCTTAAAATAAGATGATTTTTATGATATTTATCTTAATGAAGCAGTTTCTCAGTGCCTTCCAGACTTTAAACCTCATAACATAGCCCACCAACTGTGTGAATATAAGAAGAGTTTAATACAGTAAATGTGTGGTTTGGCAACAGGAGAGTGAGCCTTTTAAAAATAAAATGACAATCTATTTTTCTAAATGACCTCTGACTCAATGCGGATAGAAATTGGATGGAAGAAGTGATCTATGTCCCTTTTGTGTGTCTAAAGATGACACAGTTTTCAATCGATATACACGATCATTTTATAGTCAGTCATTCATTTCCTTAGAGGAGCTTTTATTTTCAATGGGGCTTTGAGTCACATGCAAAACTGTACTATGTGTAAAGGAAAACACCCATCAGGGCTCATCAATCAGCGGCCCATGGGCCAAGTCTGGACCCTCGAGAGGCTTCTGTTTGAGTTTATTAATAATGTTGGATCTTTACCAAAGTAGCCTGTAAGACAGAAGAAGTCCAGCAACAGATTCTGTTAAAGATTAGACTGATTAAACTGATGTAATCAGTCTGGCTAAAAGCAGGAGGTGTCTGGCTGTTCAGACTTCAGGTATTTCATGTTATATATGTGGATGTGTGTTCCCTTAAAGTCCACCCCTACTGTACCTACGACACTTATCCATCGAGATTGTTCTGGTGTTTAAACGTCTGCCTTCTCTTGAATATAGTGGAAGTAGTTGGTTATTTGCTTGTTAAAAAAAATAAATAAATGAAAGAAAGCAGGTTGATGTAGGAACTGTTTTCTTTCTGTATCACTGCAAAGCACCAAGTGTGCATCTTCTCCTGGATGAGAGGCTAGTGGATTAGGCTAACTAAGCCAGGTACCATTACATGTACATTATTTACATCTCACCGTGTCACAAGCATGAACCTCTTTGTCCATGTTCTCTTTTGTGTGGTGATACGAAATCTACAAAACACAGCAACTCACACCAAAACAATCTAGTGTTTCTGACTTCATTAGACTTTATAGACTTTTTATTTTTTTTAATTTTAGGGCTCTTTTATGTTTCAGCATCACGTCATAGAGCAGCTTTGGAGGGTCAAGAGGTCAAATAATACATTAACATTCATAAGATTATATTTTAAAGCCTAAATCCTGGGCTATGAATATGATTATATAAACCTTAATGGGCTGAAGAAGGTATTTACTGCAGTATTGTGTCCAGTATATTAAAAGCCTCATGGTCAGAATAGATACTTGGAGAACGCTGTCAAACAGTGGTGTATTTATTACAAGGCTAAGTTGAAGCAGGACCAACAGAAAGTGACAGACCGTCACTGTTTGTGGAGGTTTGCCTTTTCACCAACACTTCTTGGACACATTGCCCACTCGTACTTTATATGTTGATTGATTGTCACTTCTTTTGACTGGAGGCGTTTCATTTTTTGACTGTGTGTCAAACTGATTGACAAAGCTTTTCTTACAGGACTGACAATGTCTGACAGCTCACAACCTATTAAGAATCATTCCTATCCAGCTTCCATCAGTAACTTATTATGAGTTACATGAGATCCAACATTAGCAGGCGAGTATTTCACATTTGTGTGTCTTTTATTGTTCACGTCCCAGTGTTTAAAGGCCTTTACTTGAGAGACTTGGCTTGTTGAGGTTCTTTTTCATACAGTAGTTGTCTGTCTCTGTAGGTGGTTCTCTCCATTATTTCTCTTTATGCTATTAGTGACCAATTTACATCACTGGACTTCATTCAGAGAATGCAAACCTTCACCAAGGCAGCTCAGCATTATTATTTGTTATCTCCGGGTTGCCAATTGGAATTGGATCCGGATCAGACTTCGAGGTGTGGTAGATCTTATGTTGATGGCACCATGCCATAGTGGTCCAGGCATTGTAGGCAAAGTTACAAAACCCTTTAGAAAGATTGTGGATCAAGATGATGATCTGGATCACCACCAAAATCTAATGGATTGTTTGGCCATAAAAAAATGTCATCAATATCCGTTCATACATTTTTTTTTTGTAATTATTCTAATAGACACACAGACAGAGAAACAAGGGCAGTAAAAACATCACCACCTTGGCAGAGGTGATTACAAGATATCATGTCTGAAGGTTACAGTCCATAGGACAATGTGTAAATGAAGCAGCAATGAAACAGTGCACACAATATGCATCCAGCATCAGCCTATTAAATCCCCTTCATTTTGTAATTTCATGTATAATTGAATGAGCATGAATGCTCCTCACATTCCGCCCTGTTAATTACTGTAATTAGCTTTAAGTGTTAAATGAAACACCCTTTGTGAATGTTATGGTGTTAGAGTATGTAAATGAGCCTGTTTATGTGGAAACAGGATAAAGTAAATGTTTCAGCCACAACGCATCAACGAGCGCCGCTGCTGCAAACCTTTTAGCGGTAATTGCTTAACCTTTCAAATTCGCGAGGATCAAATATATCATCATCATCAATAAGACATCATGGACAGAAGTGTTTTTGTTGGTGCTGTGGTTCGGTGGCTTCCACGGACAAACCCTCTAATATTATAATATCTGGGTTCTCTAAGATGAATGTCAGAGAATGAGGCAGACACAACACATCCATCAGTGTAATGAAGACAAAGAGCACTGGGTGGCAAGATGATAATCCCTAGTAAAAACCATACAGTACTATCACATGTAGGCCTGGGTGGTAAATAAATGTATAACCTGCCACACTGATAATTGTAATTACATGTACAATATGTATAATACAAGCTTTTTGTTTCTATTATTGGAAAGATTTAAGTGTTTGTTCCACCGATCCCATATTGTACACATCCATGTGTTACTAGTGAGGCGTAATATCTTCGGTTCGTCGCATCTTCCTGGCTGCAACAGCCGTGCAGCAGATGCTCAAGTTAGTGTAAGAGACACCAGGATGTATCCACAGGTGACTGAGCACTTAATCCGTGTTAACTCCGACCAGCCACGCAGGGTTAATGTGTTCACACAGAGAGGCATGCTGTGTTTATTTATCATTCATCACCCACAAACACCCTCAAGGCATAAACTTATAAGAAAATACACCCATACAAGTGAACACACAAGTAGTCTCTTTGGTATTTTACATAAAGAAACAGCCACTGTATAAAACAAATAAATAAAAGAAAATACTCACATGTGGCTAATACATGGTAGTACGTGGCTCTTCACCCTTTAGACATTATGTATATTAAACATATGTTAAGTCAAGGTTAACTATACCCACACACACACAGAGAGAGGCTCAAGTAAACTGCAAACTGATACTAGTCACATGGTCTCCCTCTCATATTCCCTCATCACCCCTCTGTCTGTGTGGAGCACACTCTCTATGTGGGGTCCTACAACTTCACAGAGACCAAAATGCTGGATCCCCATAACATAAATCGTGACGTTTTAGGATGAAGACTTCGGTGAATGTTTGGTTAAGGGTTGCGGTTAATCAATAATGTAACGTTTACGGTCAGGGTAGGTGACCAGGAAATCAATGCAAGTCTATGTAGGGTCCCCACGATTGATGGAAACCGGAAAAAGGGTATGTGTGTTTTGGAAACTACATGTATGTATCACAAACAGATTAAAACAAGATGATATAGGATATATACTGAGGAGTTAAAACCATACTTGTGTAGGATTTCATGCCATCCTGTTTATACTAGATCACATTTCATAGAACAAACCCTAAGAATCAATGCTCATTACTTACTGATTACTTAGAATCAGTCTCTGAGAGAATAGAGAAGTCAGTCCAGGTTTTCAGACTGACTAAGAAAGCAGAAAGTTGTATCACTTATTGTCACAGCATTACTATGGTAACTCTGCTGGTTCTGTTTCACTGAGTGTAAGAACTAAAGGAGTTTTGATAACTAATTAGCTATGCATCATTTAAATGCTGTACTTTACATTATTAATAACCTGCTGCAAGTAACCACATTTTAAACCAGTCTCAGCTGAGACACCCACACACACACACTGCCTCTCTCTCTCTCTCTCACACACACACACACACTGCCTCTCTCTCTCTCTCTCTCTCACACACACACACACTGCCTCTCTCTCTCTCTCTCTCACACACACACACACACACTGCCTCTCTCTCTCTCTCTCTCTCTCTCACATACACACACACACACACACAGACTAATCAGTAATCCCCTCCTCATCCTCCAGAGCGGTCGCTCTTCTTACCACTGTCTATATCCTGGACACAGAGATTACAGCAGGTCCAATTGTCCTCTCTCCTTAATGTCCTTGCACTTGGCTACTTACTGGTTGTACCTTGAATGAACCTTATGTGAACAGAAGCCCTTTTTTAATAGACTGTGTTTTCTTATTCAAATGCCACTGCAGGAGCCAACTATAAAATATTGTTTCATAATGATAATTAAAAAAACTGTTGGTCAAGGGTTACATGGTCAGAGAGCAAAACACATCATTAAAACAAGTCACTTTTAAATACCACAAAGTTGTGAAAATGTTATAATTAAAATACTTACATTTAATGTTTTAGGTGTACTTATTCTTTAATGTAAATCACTAGTGATTTGTCAAATGTTAAGTTGTTTATGGAGAAGGTCGACCATCACTTTACATCTTTTACTTCATTTGTATTTTATGAGCATTTCAAATTCAGGTGTTTTACTGCTAATGGTTTTCAAGTTTTCAATTTAATGGACAACATACTGTACTGTAAGAATCCTAACTTATGGATTCACTGACTGAACCTTGGCCATAATAAACTGAGGTCTACATAGTGCAGTGTAGTTTTTAAACCCAGTCAGGTGGGGATCATTTGTTCATATAACATTCCTATCTAATCAATCCTCTGTCCTGTTTTGCAGTACTTGAAAATGTAATCTATCAATTTCCCCATGTCCTTTGCAATGACAATGAACTTTTGTGCATTGACAGGGGCATTATAATGTGACTTGAACATAGCAAAATATGAATAATTGGAGGTAACCCTGTTAAACCCTTCTGCCATGCAAGAACCAATTAAAAATGCTTTTGTGAAACAAGTGTAGCATTTGCAGTTATGACTTTTATATGGATCCCTCCCTTTAAAGTCAAAGTGTTCAACACATTCTCATGTTTTAATCAGAGTCATATTGCATTCATGCTTTGTGACTAGGAAAAACATGGATTTTTCCCATTCTACTACACTGTGGCTGTGGTTGTGAACGCCTCACTTTCAAAGGGACCCACAGAAACACATCTGAATGGAGGTGATTGACCCCAGGCCTTTGCACACATACCGATATTTATCTTTCATTACTGCTGCCTTCATACTGTTCCCATACCTCTGCTGTATGTCTGGGCATATTATCTCCTAATCTCTTGGTCACAGATGCATGAACCTGTGCTGACTCGTGATTATGATACCTTTTCCAACAAATGTCATGTCATGTCATAAATTGCCTCCAATTTGTCAATATGGTACCTGATGAGATTTATATATATATAGTGTATAGGACAATCTGATCTGGTGACTGAATGCACATTTTATACATCACCAGCAATGTGTGATTGCCACTGAATTTCCCTTACATATCAGTCACATTGTAAAACCACATATGAATGGTCAACATGTGAAGGGTCACATCTGTGCTGAAAACACGTGGTTTTTGAGCATGTGTATGCCATGTTATTTGTTTTGTTTTTGTTTTTTTGTACATGTGAAGTGTAGCTATATGGTTTTTGGACATTAAAACTGTATGTGGCCAAAAACCACAAATAGTTAAGAGTTTACATATAAAATAACCACAATGCTTGCAGTTTTCACATGGAAAGCAACATAAAAACATACGTGTCCAAAAACCACGTGTTCAGACATTAAATAATCACAGGTGGTTACAGTTGACATGTGGAATATAACCAACATGAAAAACATCTGTCCACTAGGCACATGTGTTTGTTGTTCACCTGTAGATTGTTCAGATGTTTGTGTTTTCATGTTTTTAAAGTTTAAAAAGGCAAATGTTTGCAGATTTGCAGAATGTGGCCTCATCAGCTCCCTTTGCAGGGCTGCTCAGCGGTAGGTGTCCATAGTGCCCTATAGCAGGACTAGTGGTTGGAAGGTAAGTCACCCATCTATACCTGTTGGCTCGAGTGGCCTCTGCACCCCTATGGTTGACAGGAGCAGGCCGCATTGCCTCCCAGCCAGTTTAGGGTTTCATAGATGTTTGTGCAGTATACAGTTCTTTGGTCACGTGGGTGAGCACTGGTGATGGTTTTTGGGGTCCTGTGACTGCTCTGGTTCTTCACAAGGTGTCTTACAGAAATCCCCGTACATATGGAATATATACCTTAATGGAGAGAGAGAGTCTCTTCACCGTTCATTTTATAGGAATCACAAGTCATTCCCATAAGTAATGCTTTATTTCATATGTGAAGTCACAACATATGAAATATGGCATTTTAACATGGGTTTTTTTTTCATTAAAGATTGTTTACATGTTGATATTCCAATCCACATGTTAAAATCCAATCACATATACATATATGTACATATAAGTCCACATGCCACCCAACTGAACAAATGAAATGGCTCTGATTTAGAGCCTGTCAGCTGCATGGATATTTTACTGCACCTCCAGCGGAGCTCCAGGGTGCATCAGGAGTATGGCTGCTTTACTCCATAAAACGTCCTGGTTAAAACGGACTGTGTTCGTAATGTTTACATGTGTAGAAGAACACAGAACATTAATAACATTAGACCCTGTTGGCGTGCCTTAATAAGCTGCTGTCCATTCTAAATGGCACAGATGACAGAGATGCTCTTTTAGTTTCTCCTGCTGTGGTTTGCTGCAGGAAGTGTAATTAATATTGTCCTCATTGATGATATATTATTTCAGTCGCCTGTATCCCATCCACTATTGATCACAACGATCATTTTTATGACCTGCTCGGCCTGATCTGGACTTCAGTACACGTGCATCACCAGACCTTTTACACACCCAGGGATGCAGTGACACCCTCCTCCACTCTTCACTAATATAATGTATCGGCACATTTGCTCATGGGTGAGACAGAGGACTGAGACATGGTGGGGGAAGAATGATTACCAGCCAAAGCCCACATACCTGTCTCTCAGCGAGACCACCGGCAATGACTTTCATTGGTTTAATTCATGTTATGCACAAAACACAGCTATGGACGGCCTTTTCTGGTCACACACAGCATGTGCACACATACTTGTCACGAGTAAGAGAAGTGCAACGGTCAATGCTAGTCTGGAACACCAACACTGTAACTGAATGAGGACCAAGTAATGTTGTGCTCCTATTCAAAGTATACAGCAGTCCAATGGCAATATATATTACATGAAGACCCCTCCATCGTGAGCTATTCACACACACAAACACACACACACACATGCAAACACACCAAGAGCAAATGTGAGGAAGACAGTGCAGCATGAAAACCCATCATGGCATACACTTCTAACCCAGCCATTAAAACTGTGAACACATAAATAAAAAATATACATATACAAAAGCATGTCTCTGAATGACAGGCTGCACTATTCACTGTTTGACACACCGATTCGTTCAGTCTCCTCTTGATGCAATATTTACATTCATGAATACACACATACAGACACTGCGTAAGGCTCAGGTGCTTTACATTGCAAATGTAATGGATAGACACAAGATAAAGATGATGAGGGTCGGTCAGCATTTATTAATCATTTGTATCGACCGACAGAAAGCATGGAGAGGAAGTAATTAGAGGATGGGAAAAGTTGAATGTCAACAAATATCAGCTGACAGTAGATGTGAAATGGATTGTTTCTCTCATTTAGTGTTTTCACCTTTCCTTTTTAAATGCTTAACTGATTAATTATCTGAGCCTCAGGTTGTTAGATTGACTTAAAGTGGAGCATTGCTTCAATACATAATGACAAAGACAAGAAAATGTCACGCAAACACAGACAATGAGCCTGGATGGAAGAGAAAGTCCACTGACTCGTGCACAATTTAATTTAAATTTGCTAACAAGATAGTTAAGCTAGTTTACCACATAGAGGAAATGTGGCTTAAGCTCATTGTGATGAAGGACATGTTCATTCCTGCATTGTAGTAGTTTAGGTACTTGAGTGGGTGGCCGAGATCAGCCAATCAGTGCCTGTATTGATGGTTTGCCTGCTTGCCGGTGGCCATGTTTGTTTGTTTCTGTTTGGAAAAGAAAGTAAATGAGAGAATAGAATCTACCTGAAGGAAAGTATCTGTTCAAACATGCAGGTAAGCTTCTTGTTTCCTATTTCCACATCTCTGAAGCTCTTCCTGTATATGTGGATGGACTCTCCCTATGTTTAAGTAAACTGTCCGATCAAATTAGAGATGTTCCATATCTCTCCTTCTTGGTTGTTAGTATGCTTTCATTCCAACAGTATGTCCAATCTGTGCTGTCAAAAACTACTGTGTAACTATTAGTGCAGTCATTTGAATTTCATGACTAAAGCATTCTTGAAATACATTATTTCACAGATTGGTGTTGTCAGCTGGAAACCCATATCCCCTTCAACTTTATGGCAAGTGAGCTTAAGCTGTCCTGTCATGCTTTTCATCTTGTTTTCATCTGGTATAGCATGGACAGTAATAATAGGATCCCGCTCGGGTTGGAAAACCAAGAATTGTCTAACGTGCGTAGTCTTCTTATCAAACCTCCAGGACTCCGGCAAAGAGCAATTAATATTCACACAAGCCATGTAAGCACTTTTGTTGAATTTGAAGACCCCTGACCACTCAGCCGGGGATTAAGATGCAAATTGTTGGCTTAATCTTTAGAGTCAAATAAGCTTTCTTGGTGTGGAGCTGTAAGTAAGCACTGTATTCTGTATCAGTATGCAAGGCTCAGCTTTCCTGACATTTCCAAATACATAATGACATCCATATGTAATGCATTTGGATGCTTCAATATTTATCATGAACTTTCAAACTGTGTGTTTCCTCATTTAATGTACAGAAGGCCCTGCAAGCTCGGTAAGCCCCGTACACACAGAGCATAATCTGTTGCTGCTGTTTAATCTGCATGGACGTCGACGAACCAAATCATGATTGATGTCTTCATCGCTAAATGTTTATTTTTCTTCAGACACACACACAGACACACACAATGAGAAGCATCTGCATACACTTTCACTGAAAAGCACAGGGCTGATGTCTTCATAAGTCTTATGCTTTCTGTGCCAAGTCAGCTCCACAGAGGAGGAGATGAATGTAAATCCATGCCTATAGATTATCCATTCTGCTCGCACAAAAACTGCCAGCCACAATCCCCCATTCACCCTCTTTATATCCCTTCCCCTTCATATGGATTTCAGTAGTCAAATCGTATTATGTAGAGACACCCTGGTGGCTTGCTGGGCAAAAGATGTGTAGGCCTACTGTGCTCTTGCAGTTTTGTGACACTTTCCCACATGAGCCATTCCTTCGTTTCTACCAGAAGAAAAGTTGCTTTTAAGCTCACACATATTATGAATGAATGAATTCAAATCCAATACTTTAGACTCTTCATTCTCTTTGCTCAAATCTCATTATGACAATACTCAATGCGTTTTGCATGATTCATCAAGGCTTCTCTCTTTCTGAGAAAAAAAAATTAAGTTTTACAAGTGGGTTCAAGTATGGTTTAAGATGTGAAGAACCAGCTAATGCAATGTCAGGATAAAGGATGTCAAAGTTCAAATTGCACAGAGCTGCTGGTATTTTGGTGGAAGCTGTTTTTGATGTTTTGAGACAGTACTGCCTGCACAAAATCTATCTGCTGCTAATCTAAACATTTTACCAAGCGTGAAAAACGAATACCAAGAGAAAATCTGATGGATCGATGCTCTAAATGTATATAAACTAATCAAATCAATCACCCTCCAGCCAGTAGATGCATTTACTACACTGGCACAAAAGCTGAATGTTTAATGCGGTGGAAGCAGGAATGTTGTCATAATTATCTGTAAATTACCAGGAGTACTTCTGACGGTATCGGTAGTTCAGAGTGTATGAAAAGCTTTGTCTTCAGTTCAATGAATCCCTGCAGCCATCAGAAAGCAGCAGGACACGAATAAATCTGCAGTCTCTAATATGAAAGGTGACGTTACGCAACCGCCTATTGTGTTTATCTTCATGAAAACATGAGCGAATGACACCAGGCTGCTACGGAAAAACCACAGACACCTCCACACTCATCAGAATGCTTTCTTATGACTTGATATTTTGTTGTTTCTGTTGGTTTTTTTTCTTATTTAATTTAGTATTGTCCCATTCATGAAAAGGGTTGGGATGTTGAGCTTTGCCTTCCAGCTCAGCCTCCTCTTCTTTACAAAGGTCATAAGAGTCCTGGATAATTAAACTCCTTTGCTTCCACCATTTGCTTGAAGAGCACCATGGCTTCAGACCTGGAGCTGCCGACTCTCATCCCCACCTTTTCATGGCTAGTGTGTGCTGAAATAATTTAGAATTCCAACATAAAACTAGAAAGAAATCAGAGAGAGAGTACATACTTTCACCGGCAGTCTTGCCACTAAAACCTGAACAATTAAAAAAAAAAAAAATCCATGTTTGCTCTCTTAGAACACAAAGCATTCTGATTTGTATCACCATGAGGAGATCATCAATTGTTGCACCATTGCACTCAGGGCATAGAACACATTATGCTGATGTTGACATGATGACATTGCTTTACTCAGCAATTCAAATTAAGTATTACCACCTAGAAATCTACTCCTAGCCTTTGTTTAGCATCAGTAAACAGTAACATATGATTTTCCATGATGGTGGATCTAGATCCAATTTTTATCTAGATATAACTTCCTTCTTTTCACAAATCCTCTAAATCCATTTGAATGACTCTGAACACCTCAGCTACATACTGGTGGCAGTGCCATGTCTCTACCCCTCTCCATTCTATCCCACTCAACTGTGACCCAATAACATATCGCCCCCCCCGGCCTCCCAATATATATGTCAATCTTCCAGATCTGGATTATGATCTGAATCTGGATCAAGTTGCCCATGGTGGTGGAAAATCATGAGTTGTCTATGCCTGTCTTTTTTTAAATTTATTTTGATTTCCTATTATGATTTTTTATGATATTGGTAAACTCTTATTGTGAAGAAGTGATCTAGAGCTGACATCCATGCATCAATCTGTCTCACATTTAAATCAAGTCTTCATCGGTTAGAGATCCCCCCGACACAAATTAAAATTAAAATCTGTTGACAACATTTGAGATAGGGACAATCCACAAACTAACGTGTAGTTACATAATCTCCTCCACCTCTAATTGGCATTTGGAAGATGTAGAAATGGATAGCTATGCGTATGTGAAATTGTGGGCAAAGGAAGAATTCACAGGTTCTGTTGTGCATAAATGCCCTCTGTGTAGAAGCTAACACTGTCAAAGCTGTGTAGCTATAGTCTTGTAGTTGTGCTACAACATCCATGCTACATGCATGATCAGCAAATTTATACCAGTACAATGTGTGCCAACAGATACATCTGTCCAAACTAACCTAACATCCCATATGCAGCAAAAATATGGAACATTTCAGTTGGAAAAAATATGTTTTCCTGGGAAAAAAAATTCAGAATGAAAAGAAGAAATAATGCTAGCAGAGGAAATTATCTATTATATAATAGTATACAAGTCCTATATTACTAGAGATTCATTCCAGTGAACTCATTCCTTAACAACACTCTAAGTAGAATAAAGTATAAGGGAAATACTGCATGGAGCATGATGGGAAAATGAATACAGGAAGAGGAAAGAGACTGGGTTGGAGGGTCACTTCTCACGATCGGCCAGGCACAGCACTTCATAACCTTTACATCGTTACAGGGCCTTCAATAGAAACCAAATCAGCAGCTGGTACTATTGGAATCACAGCCCAGTGGCCATGAAGAGAGATCCAATCACATCAGAGATCATTCGAGCAGATTGGTCCTGGAGAGTGGCACTGCAGAGAAGTGTGTGTTCTCTCTGTGTGTGTGTGTGTGTTCCTTTAAATATGATCGCACATGGCTGGGACTTAGACACTGTATACACACTGTAATAGACTCTTCATCACATTCAGATAGTTAGGACCAGTTAGGAGCAGGGAAATGAGAATGTCAGCCCAAGTGGTTTATGGGTAAATAAACAAGAATGACATTCAGATGAGAGAGTGAGACCCGAACCCTGTGTGTTGTGTGCAGCCTATTAAGTCCATAATAAGCAAACAGTTGTGAGCCACACACTTTTTTATTGGTGATTGCTGAAGCTTGTAACACTCAACCAGTGGCCTTTATTCAACTAAATTGTGTTGTTTGTTCACTCTAGTGCACAAGACTGAATTTTATTGAATTTGCCTTTCACTAAAAGTAAATCTTCAAATAAAACTGGCTGAGTTCAAAAGACAAG
The DNA here is from genome assembly GCA_037577475.1 of Chaunax sp. Z400. Lineage (NCBI taxonomy): Eukaryota > Metazoa > Chordata > Actinopteri > Lophiiformes > Chaunacidae > Chaunax > Chaunax sp. Z400. The sequence continues at coordinate 33,035,820 of CM075189.1, read as the reverse complement.
ATGCCACAGAACCCTGTTTTTTTTTTTTTACTTACCCACACACGTAACGTTTGTTGCAAGGGTATGTTTGTATTCAACTTTGTGAAGAACGCGTCGTTTCATTTAACTTCACTGCAGAAAGAAGTCATGATCCGAGGCAAAGGGCCCCGTCTAATGCCTGAAACAAAGAGCTGGATAGATAGCACAGTGCGAGTGTCATTGATAGTTTCCAGCACCCACATTGTAGAAATATTAATGTACTTGCACCCATGTGCACCCATTTGGTCTTAAAAGGAGGTGAGGTCAGGCACATCATTGGCACATTGCTATCCTGAAGCAGCAGAAAGTGGTGGAGTGGCTGTCCTACTATTTAAAGGGTGCATTATTCAGATGATATATACATAGGAGGGATTTCAATGAATGGAAACTTTGCTTGTTTTCATGCGTCACTGCATCAAATACTGTGGGACATGAAGGCAGCAAGGATATAGAAATAAACCTTTTAGACGACGCTGACAGAATTTGGGATGTAGGACAGCTTCTTTGCTCCAAAAAAGTGTCTCTCTATATAAACACAGAGCATTAATTAACATTAGAACCTGACCAATCCCTTCTGAAGATTTAAATTACCAGTTAAGTTAGGAGCCTGCTGAATAAATGGACAGTGTCTCTCTTGGGAAGCCACTGCAGGTAATGTAATTAATATTTTCCTTATTGAAGATGTAGCTTTTGATTTCACCCGCCAGCATCCCATTCACTGGTTATCAGAATGTTTTTTTAGCTGATCTGTAGCACATTTCCGACAGAGAAGTGCAGCAGTCCTCTTCCTCCTTCTCAGCTGAAGAATGGTGCATTCGCTCAAAAGCAGAGAAATTAGGTGATGATGGGAAGGAGGGACAGGAGACGGAGGAGGCACCACATTCTCAACATATTCTCACCCACAGTTCAGCAAATACAGCATCTTATCACTGACCCTTAAAGCTTCACTCTATAATGCTCCACTTGCTCCTTTTTACATCCGTTTTGACCATGAAGGGCTGAGTGGTAAAGTTAGCAGTAAGACATCTTCAACGTCCAGTTACATTTTCAGAATAAGGCTTCCTGAGAAACATTTCATGTATCTGTAAAAGGAGGAGGAGCTTCAGTACACAGGTAAACCCGAAACCCAGTATATTCCTCAAAGATTATGGAAGGTTTAAAATAGATGACATGTGTGTCTGTCTTCATGTGAGGCCAATAAAGAAGTGAAATGGATGTATTTTGTTCTACTCTTTCATATTTCCATCGAAACATTTCATATATTATGACATATAGAGACTAATGGATGGTTTTTAACATTGCTGTGAAGCGGTCACACTTTGGTTTGCTTTGGGCACAAAAACTACTTGGTAAGGGAAGTAGTTGTTTTTTTTTAAACTATGAGGAATGCAGAGATTAGACAGCAGGCCGTGGTCAGCCTGAGTGAAGCCACACTTAATCCAGGGATCTCCACCGAGCCAGAGGCAGACAGACAGAGAGGCTATAGTTAGCAGGCTGAGTGAGGCTCCACATATAAAAGGCTAAAGGAAGAACGAAGATTGGATTAGTGCTGCTTATTGTTACCTGTCAGGTTTTGAATTATTATTATGTGGCATCAAAAAGGTCCATTAATGCCAAAAAATAGCAGCAACGATAGCAAATATTATCCAAACACTGTGCCAGTGTGTCCTTATGTCTCTTTACTCTGACAGAACACTGAGTAACAACTGATCAGTTTGCTGTTTTCAGAGGTTTCCGTGGCAGCAGGCTGGTGTGGTTGAACGTCGCTTATGATGAACACAATGGATTGCAACACTAACTTTAAGGCTGCAGATTTATCGTGTCAGTCTGACTGCCTTCAGATGGCTGCAGGGATTTAATTAACTGATTTACTTTAATTAGCCTGCCTGGGGAATGACAGGCAACAGTAGCCTGAAGATTAAATGCCGCTGGATATTTTGCCAGCTCTGAAGAGAAACACCGAGATGGAAATGTATCGTTGTATGCTTTTAGGATTATCTGGGAACACAGCCCGGTGACTTTGCTGTTTGTTTGCTCTTTCTATGTCACCTACTCTAACTAGCAGCATCTGCCATGAGGTATTTACATGGAAAGGAAAATATTGTCTACACTTGCAGAATGGTAAAGATTGCAATCCACTTACATAAACAGATTCAGAAAGAATTTCTACACATGGCTGAAGGAAATAGATCAAGAAGGAATGTGACACCCTCTAACTTCCTGGGTTGTGTTATGTGACATGTGAAGTATATAACATTCATCATATAATACAATGTTCTGCAGGGAAACCTTGGATACTAACATTCATGGGGATGTTGTTTTCACATATACCCTTCTGAAACCCCCAACCCCACCATCGGACCCCAGCACCCACATCAGCGACCTCTTTTAAATCGCTTCTTAAAACACATTTTTACATACTTGATTTTATGTTATATCATACTCTTCACTTTTTCTTTGTTTGTTTATTTATTTATTTATTTATTCTCATTTTTTATCCTCTTGCTTTACCATTTTTAGCTGCCTGTGGGATACTGTTTTTTTTTACTGTTTTATTCCTTCTGTTTTATTATTGTGTTACCTAGATGTCATCTTTTATTTTGAATTGTTTTTATTCTCTTTTAACCCTTACATACTGTTCGGGTCAAATTTGACCCGTTTTGACATTTGACAGCAGTAAAAATACCCTAAAAGTCATTCTTTTAGCCTGAAATTTGATGACTTTTCCTAAAGTGACCCTAAGTACACAAAAATGAAAATATACAGGTGCTACAAATTTTTGTACACTGAGGCTGTTTCGGGTCAAATTTGACCCGTATCTATTGAGATGGATTTTAGATCTACCAGTGGGGGTCAAATCAAGGAAAATGGTGGTTTTAGGGAATCTTGAAACTGTGAAACTGTACAGGCCATGTTTGTGTGTATTTTTTACGGGACAGTGGTGACAGAGAACTGTCTGTGTTCCCACCACATTTGCCCCGGTTCCCGCAGAGACAGACACCTGCTGGTCTTTGAAGGGGCATGGGGGAATCTGGAAACAGTGAAATAGTAAAACAGCAACAGTGATCATATATGGTGCACAAAGACGTCAGAGGGTGCCTCGACACAGACACAAGATCTGCACCTGCAAGCACAAACACCTGTAATGGAATCAAATAATCTACAAAGTAACAAATCTGAATCCCTTTGGGTTGGGAGGGGGGTGGTGGGGGGTTCATAACATTATTAAAGGTACCTGAGCTGCCATTTCAGTGACTGACATCATGCAACAGGTGATCTGATCTTCCAAGATGAGTCAGAGGATGTGTCAGAGCAGGAAGACAACGTGGAAGAAAACATGCTTCTATTATAAATTCCAACAGTTCCAGAATGTTCATGCCATTTTCAAATTCAATAAAATATATTTAAATCATTATGGTTTTATGTTTATATGTCTTATGTAAAACAGGACATGATACTCTGTAATAGTAGATGTTTTTCTCCAAAAACGAGTGTTGTAAAACTTAAGAAATACACTCTCCCTGCTCTCTGAAACATTTATTAAGGATTAATCATACATTTATTAATGTGACATAAGCCATTTAGACATTCTAAATAGATCTGTAGTTTAAAATTTGGTATAGACACTTATTATGAGGGAATTCTTATACTGTGAAGGCATAAAATATGAACAGTATGTAAGGGTTAATTGTCCTTTATCTTTTTTTATTCCCTTCTACTTTATATAATTGATTTTACCCTTTTTTTAGTCTTACTTTGTGATTTTATCCTTGGGATGTGATGTCATCTTCTTATTGTCTTTTTATTACCTTTTAATATCTTCTATTTATCTATTATTTATAACTTTGTTATACTTATCTACGTTTATTTCATCATCATATTCATTCTCTCTTGTATTTATTGACCTTTACCTTGACTTTGCCCAATTTCTCAGTTTTATATCGCCTGCTGTGTATTTTGTATTTCTTATCCTCAAATCTTGTCTGGCTGTAATGGGTTTGTGCTTATAGTCTTCATGTTACCTTGAGTTTCCTGTCTTTGTTTTGTCTGTCAAAAGCCCTTTGTAAACAGTTGTCTTGTACATATATACAGTGCTGTATAAATAACACCAGAGATTTGAAAAGATTCTAAAATATGCATGAACTTTTCCAGTTTTGGGTCAAACTATCTCTTCACACTTTGCTATAAGACAAATGGGAACCTCGTGTCCCAAAGAGCTTAGTTTGTGTTGTAAATGTTGTTATGGAACACTTATGTATTATGTTGTATTCAGGTACCCTAAAATGTTGAATATAAGAAGTTATGTTAGAATAAGAACATCTAAAAGTTGCACTAACACTTCTATATGCAGCCCTCCGGAGCCTTTCAGTGTCCTTCAGATCAACATGTTGGCTTCATGGTGCAGATTCATTGTTTTGCTTCAGTCTATGCTGTCTTTAACCTGACTTCCTGCAGCAGCAGCTGTTTTGAGAGCAGAGGCTCAGATAAAAACACTCGACACCACTGACTCAGTACCAACAGCATACAGACAAAGCGACATGCTGATGAGTTAAACAGAGATATTTCCCTCTGGAGTTGGTGGAGACCAAAACTAATTAAAAGGAGAGTGAACATCAGATGGAAACACAGCTCAAAACAAAGTGGCCAAACAATTCAATGGTTGCAGAGAATTTGGAAGAAAAAAAAATTGTATTTAAGCTACTTTTAATTAGAAAAAAGCTTCCATATGTTTGATGTGGTGGATAATCAATTCCAACATTTTTACTCATTCACCAGAGTCTCTTTTTTTATTTTTTAAACTACAATGAATTCACCTAAGAGGCCTTGGCAGCAAGTTTCCACCTTTGAAGCCACCGTTGATTAGTAAGTCCTCCTTTACTGACCTCAGGTAGGACATGTTTGGGCAGGCTTCTTCCACCAGTAAGAGATGGCAGTTTTGACTTGGACCCCTTAAGAAAGGCCTTGGGTGCATCTTTTATCGAGGCTCCTGACTCTTGGTACCAGAGCCTTCAGAAGCTGCTTTCTGATCAGATGCATGCAGCAACTTTGCTTCCTTGGTGATATTTGTCACAACACACTGTACAGAAGAGGAAGACATTAAACAGATTATACATATGAATAGGGTTTTATTCAGAGTGATGATCAACCACCACTGATCAGATTTAAGAGATATCCCTCTCTGCAAGATAAACTGGTGCACAGCCATCTTCTACCAGACAGTCAACAAACACGGTTGGGTTCAAAACCTCAGGGTTCCTATAAGTGTAACCATCGTAACCGCTGCACATATGCAATACAAACAGAGGACTGGACTGGACATGAGCATATGGCATTGACCACATCCCATCATCCATAGAAAAAGGTGACACATGATGAAACTTAACCATCGAGAAGCCTTTTGGATTCATAAATTACAGGCTCTTAAACACCCAAGGCCTAAACAAGGATCTAGATTTTACTGCTGCATTCTAGGTAACTTCCTTTTTTCTTATAATTACCAACATTTATTTCATATATGTTGCTCTTCTATACATGTTTTTTTTTTATGTTTTGGGTCAAAACAATGCCATCTGCTGCAGGTTTATTATGTATGTGCATCCTCTCCAGGCCAGGACCTTCTATGCATGTGGTCTTTGTTTCCATGAGAGCTGTTTGACATGAATATGAGATTAATTTGTACTTTTATTTAATCTACTCTGAGGGTTTTACATATTTGATGCGGTGAATCAGTTGCATCATTTAACTCATCCAGTCCCCATTTCTGGTGTCAGTTCCTGATTTTATGCCCCTTCTCTCTTGTATTTCTGGACACTTTTAATTAAATTTTCATTCTCTTTTGTCGTTAATAGTTTTTAACATACTTCAAAAATTTCTTGGAGAACTAATTGTCTCCTTGTTCATTTTCATATGCTTAGAATATTCTGTCAGGTCTCCATTTTTATAAGACAGAAGTAATAATTACACTTCCTGCAGTGCAGAAAATAGTATTTCTTTTCTATTTGCAGCAAGCCTCAGTCGGCAGCAGAATGAATGCTAGTCTGAAAACACATCGAAAGAATCATTAGCGTACTTTGATGAGACTAATATCTTTGTACTGTGGAAAGAAAGAAACAGGAAGACACCTTAAAAAGACCAAATCCATGGGATTTATTAACAAAGGTTATGAAAATGACACTAAGTGATCAACACAACAGTTAGAAGGGAGAGGCTTTGTTTTTGATAGGGAAACAGGAGCCTCTGAGCCCTTCTCTCAGGTCGGGTCGACCTCCTGACCACTCTGTATGAACACCTGAGCTAGAGAGAGGAAGGAGGAGGAGGGGAAAGGGACACACAGCACAGGGAACATACAGCCATAACTCGACGAAAAGGTGGTGAGTTATAAATCCAAACCTGAAGATTGCAGCAGCTTAAGCCACTCCACATGTGGCCTTGTTGGATGTGAGTTAGCGAATAGCAAAGGATAATTTCCATCCTTCGCCCTCTGGGTTACGGCCCCTGCCTCTGCTGCACCACTCTCTCTCTCTCTCTCTCTCTCTCTCTCTCTCTCTCTCTCTCTCTCTCTCTCTCTCTCTCTCTCGGGAGTAGAACCAATGCCTGGCTAACACACTGATTACTTATCTGTCCGGCCACTGGAGGTACAAGCTGAGTCAACCGGAGTTTATCAAAGGAGGGCCAGATAAGAAACTGCTCTCCTTTGTGACAATTGGAAATCAATGAACCATGATGTACACTAATGTGTCTGAAAGCTTAGCTAAGATGAAGACGGTAACATTCCTGCTGCAGCATTAAGGAGGAACACAGAGGGAGGAGAAATCTGATGGAAATGTCAAAGTGATGGATCCTGTGTTTTGAGATTTAGCGTCGATGAACAATGAACAAAACCTGAAAGACCAGATGGACTCTTAACAACAACAATAAAAATTCAGTCTAACAAAAGCTTTATAGATGTGTTTAAATATTTTATACACTCACGGTAACAATGAAGTACAGAGGAAAGAAAATTGAAATAAAGGAACATCTTTTGAATTTGTTTTCATGTGATACAAGCTGTCAGTGCTGTTTAGTCTCTACACACTGGTTCCACTGGAGACCAGGGGTTTGGTCCCAACACAAGATTCAGGGGTCAAGATGATGAACGATAAACAGGCTAGAAAAGCAGGATTTCTGTAATATTAAATCATACGTAGTTCCACACCTAATTCTGCTTTTCCTCACATGAAACAAATTAAACATTCAAATAAATAAAAATACTAAACTGTTCATAGCTGGTGGACGGATACCCAGGGGGCACAAAAAGGCATTCCTTCATTTTTTTAAGGGTTCCCAAGTCAAAAAGATTGACAACCAAAATTGAGATATGGTTTTTGTACCAACTAATAATCAAAAAGTCACATTCTTTATTTAATTTTATTCTTTATTAAATTTTTGATACATTTCAAAGTGATCATCTTTAATTAAAATAAAGAGTGTAGCTCACACTATAGATAGGAAGGTTATAGCACAAACTGTGCTGCTGTCTTTAAGTTCTCTGTATTAATCATAAACCTGTCAAGAAGCTCCCTGGTTTCTTTTTCCAGGCTACTGATTAGAGCAGAGGGTGAGTCTGGGGAATGGAGCATCTACAGACATCCCTCCATCACTCCCACTCACTCTCCTACACCTACATGCTTTTTTTTCCCCTCTGAACTATCCTCTGAACACACACACACACACACACACACACACACACACAGACACACACACAGACAGAGACACACACACACACACACAGACACACACACAGACACACACACACACACACACACAGACAGAGACACACACACACACACACAAAGAAGTCCCTTAAACTCTAAGCTCCCCCTTATCTCAGTGCCTCTGTGTCCTTTTAATAGTAAGGAGGGAGGTTTTTAGCAGCTGGGAGGACTGACTAACACTACAACCCCATTTCCACTGTGTAGTACCAGCTCTACTCGACTCGACTCTACTCTACTCGCCTTTTTTGCGTTTCCATTGGGTAAAAAGCACCTGGTACCTGGTCCTACTTTTGTAGCACTTGCTCCGTTATGGTTCCAAGCGAACCGAGCAGGAACTAAAAGGTCAAGTGACATTCCAGAACACTGATTGCTCAATGCCCGGCATGCACGGAGTTATCCTGCAGCGAAGCTACTTTAGCGACTGTGTGGAGGTGCAGACGTTCTGTCTTAAACAGCTGATGAGAGGATCACAACAGGTGGACGAGAGGTGTGTGTCACGTCGGAACATTACGCCTCGGCAGTTTCAGGTAGCACCCGACGAGGTTCTATCCCACAGTGGAAAACGTCCGGCAGAAAAGTACCCGATACCAAGGCAGCCGAGTCAATGTAGAGGAAATGGGGCTTATTATATGAATGATGTTGGGGGCCTGCTACTGTGAGGGGAAGGAAGGGAGGAAAAGAAAGAAAGACCACAACCCAGAGCCGTCTGTGTGTGCCTCTGGACACTGTGGCGAACCCAGACATGGTGACATGGTAACATGGTCTTCCAGTGTAACTCTGACCTCCACAAACACAAAGGTGCAGTTGTGTTCACTTCGTTCACGGTTGTTGAACGTCGTTGGTATCGGTCGCGTTTATATGCCTGAGTGACGCAAGTGAACTCAAATGATCCTGCGGTGACATTTGCACAAGTGAAGCGGATAAATTGAAGCAAGCCGTGTTCGGTGTGAACGCAGCATAAACACATGCACTGAGCAGCATGTTGTAAACAATGAAAGTAACAGTGGCGCCTTAACCAGGCAGGAGAAAGAGGCTTCTCTCTCTCTCTCTCACACACATGAACACAATACTGACACAGACGCTGTAGACATTCACAGTGATAGTCTATACTGCCTGTTGGCGCTTCATTCACTCACTGTGCGCTCTTAGCGTTCGCCGTCACCTGTGGATATCTGCGATTCGAAGATCGTCTATTGGATGTTGAAGTTGATATTTGAAGTGCAGATGTTTGTCACCAGAAGCCTGGGACTTAGGAATGTCTGCTCCTTGTTCTCAGTTGAATCTTCCCCCATTCCACTTCCATTTTCTGTAACCACTTATCCTGTAGGGTCATGGGGGGGGGCTGGAGTCTATCCCAGCTGGCTTTGGGGGCAAGTCGGCAGTTCATCACAGGACCACACAGAAAGACAAACAATCATTCACACTCACATTCACTCCCACGGTCAATGTAGAGTCACCAGTTCACCTCTACTGCATGTTTCTGGTGGTGGGAGGAAGCCGGAGGGAACCCAAGCAGAGATGGGGTGAATCTTCCCCTATCAGGTAAAATATATCCTCTAGCTGTCCAATCAGATTCTTTCTAATTCTTGTCTAATGTCCTGGGCCATTGCATAATTCCATTGCATATTTCACTCTGGTTCATGTTATGCAAAGGTTGTACTCCTTATCAGAGGACATGTAAAAAAAAAAAAAAAAGGGTGTTGCTATGCAACCATGCATGGTGTGAAAGTTAAATGATGATCTCATCTCTCATGCCACCTGTAGGTTGACGTTTGTGACTTTTCCTGAATAATCCTTTGGATGGATTGCTATGAAATCTGTTTCAGATACCTGATGTGTCCAGAGGTTATCCATCATACCAACAGCTTCACCAACAGCTTTTTCTTCGAGCACAACCGCAGATACATTTCCACAGGGTGAAAAAACAAAACAAAACCTAAGATGTGAGAACAGAAATGTGAATGTCTGAGTGTGCTTTGGTTTAGTGCTTTCAGCCCTGACTCTGTTTACTGACCTGTTCTGCCTGGGATCGTATTTATATCTCGTTACCTGTCCCTCTGTTTCTCATTCAGATTTCCTGTACGACTCCATCCTGTCACTCAAGCACATCTCAATGTGTTTGACAAACATCCTCCTCAAACCCGTCTGACGGGACTGGATAGACACTGGATAGCTCTCGTCTGCAGCCATTACCCAGGAGCACAAGTACCTCTGAATTTTTAATGGGACCTGTCTCCCCTCTCCCCTTCCCTCTGTCACAGCCATAACAATTGATCTTTGCTGTAAGACCACTCAATGCGTGTCCCATTATGCTTCAAGCTCACATCTTTCAATTAAGTTAGCCAAATTGTGTGAGTGTTTGTGTGTGAAGAAGAAGAAAGAGAGGAAATGGGAGATGACATTAGTGTGGTGTTAATTAGACGATTACATGGACACTGCAGGGGGAATCCAGCAGTGGGAAGTGTCATAAACACAGCTGTGTTATTTTGTATAATGACTATAATGTATAGATAAACCTTTGACTGTTTTTACTTTATTTCAGTTCCTTCTCCTCCAGGGTTTTGGTATTTTTATCGCGCCATAGCTAGGCTGCTGAGAAATGCAATATTTCATACTTGAAATGTCAATGACACTAAACTATCGTGATGATGACCCAGAGGAGTAGATTTTGGACGCCTTCAAAATTTATGAAAATCTATCTTATCATTGAAATCATCAGATTTCCCAGCCCTACCTGTAGCAATAAAAGGACACACTTTGTTTTACTAAACGCTCATGTCGAAAACAAAATGTGTCTCATAATCCATAATGAAGTCTGAAATAAGCACAACCGTTCGAGGAGAGTTCAAATTATAGACTATTTCTGGAGTCACAAATTAGTGGTGTCGCTGAAACACTCTGCCGTTGTGTTTTTTATGGGCGCGGGGGCTTATCACAAAGAGACGGATCAATTAGTTGTTTGTGTGATGGCGGTGGGACTCTGCTGCACATGGATTTCACGCAGAATGTCATTTTTCACCATTAGCCATGTTATCTGCTGATCTGTTGCTGCAGTGATTCCTGCAAATAAACTCACATTTACTCCCCTGACACTCAATATACGCAGTACCTCCACAACTGTATGTGTATATGGTTATGAATAATAACTATGTCAGTGATCTAAAAAAACATATTAATTAAGAGTTTGCTGGAAAAAAAAATGCACAGAAAAAGTATACATACAGTTTACACATGTGGGATGCAAACAGGCTGGAAGACATTTGCATTTCTACACATACACATAGCCTCAGGTTGGCCCACCTTCACATAGGATTCACCGTGGTTAAGTGATGCAGGAGATCCAATTACAAAGCACACACACACTCTTCTTCATCTGTGCATGTATTATGAACCTGTCACTGCAACGGTTGATGGATCGAGTCCCACATGGGTTCGAAACACGGGGCTCGACCCTTTTCTAGAGCATCAGCACTTCAATCACACCCTTATTAGTGTCTCTGTGTGTGTGTGTGTGTGTGTGTGTGTGTGTGTGTGTGTGTGTACATGAGTGGGAAGAGATGTCTTTCATGATCACTGTGATTGTGACTGTGTGTGTGTGTGTGTGAGAGAGAGAATGGGGGGGTATATGGCAAATGTGTGTGTAATGAGGTGGAAATAAGCGTCTTTCCTCAGTGTGAACTCCCATACATCTTGTTAACTGACAAAGCTTTGAAGACTAGTCCTTTTAAGTGAACACAGCGAGGTTGGGATCACACTCATGCACGCGTGGTATCAAAACAACAAGTAAGCTCGCAGGTGAACAAAGTTTGACATGAATCATTTTATCAGACAAAGATTTAAGACGTGCAACAGAGAGCAGTGATGAAAAGAGTCACCAGAAATGAGAAGTAAAGTTGGGCAAACAAAGGGAGCTGAGGCTAACGGGAGTCTAAGGAGAGGAGGGGAACATTAACATAAAAGTCAAGCAGTGGCACAAATCACTGCTTTCGCTCGTTAAACAATGCAATGTGTTTTGTGAGACTACTTAAGTGATGACAAATGGACATCAACACAATTTGCTCTGGTGAGAAGAATTGAATAAATTAGATTTTCTCTTACTCCTTTAAATCAGGTACATTCAGAGATACACTTGTATCTTTTATAGTTCCTTAGGAAATGATGGCGAGATAATAATTTTGCAGGGAATGTTTGACAAACCCCAAAACTACAACTAATCTGACATATTGTCAAAATGAATCTACAGGAAACATAGTGAAAGACAAATGCTTTTATTTGGTGATATCCTGGATAAGTGCAGCAACCCAAGGGTTACATGCATACTGCAGGATTCTGCATCTTGTGAGGGCGGTCAGATAGATGGGTGTGGAACATACCTGGCTTCCATGCAGGAGACCAAAGCGTGCATTCTGTTACTGACTGTCTGTGTTGCAGTTTGCATCAATGCACTAATGTCTTTTGGATGAATGGTTGAAATTGAGAAGATCCCCATGGTTATATCAGCCGAACACAACATCAGAACAGTAAAGTGTGTTAATATGTACTCATGATGAAGGAAAGGCCTCACTGGGTAACTGTATGAAGTTTATTCATTCAAATTTAGAGAAAAAAACAAAAACAACTTATTTTGTAAATACGGATTTCACTCTTGTGATCACAAACATTGATCTGAAGATCAATCAAGCTGTAAATAGTGTTGTAATAAATAAAGAAGTTAGCTCAGTTGGTAGAGCATGCGTCCCATGTTCTGAGGCTGATGGTCCTCTAGCAGCTGCTCTTTGCTGCACGTCTTTCCCGTCACTCTCTCCAACACTTCCTGTCGTCTCTCTAAGCTGTCCTATCCACAGTAAAGGCAGAAAAACACCCAAAAATAACTTAATAAAAAAAGAAGTTCAGACCTACAATAACGTTTGATTAATCTTGCCCTGCTCCAGTTTAAACCCCCATCTATTAAATGAACAGATAATCTATGTTTGTTTGATTTTCAGGGACAGGGCCTTTATTAAGCAACAAGCCGAATATATTAAATATTTTATTGTATTTTTTTAAGAAAATACTATTCCAACTCTAATTAAGACTTGGATGTTCACAAAAACATTAAGATTGAAAGCTCATAATTACAATAACTGATGGCTCTTTTTCTTTTCTAAACAGAATATAAAAGCTGTCCCTAAACTAATCTCAACCGAGTGTTTTATTTACCTTACCTTGACCGTGCCTTAAAAGAGATTTTATTTATTCTCGATGACATTAGGTGGGGGCTTGGTGGGTGTGTCCACATCGTGTGATCAATTTTTCTCTAACTCTCTAACTTCTCTAACTTTTCTCTCCTGTCTGCTTTTTTTAATACTTATTTAAAGTTATTTTATCAGGCGTTTTTGCCTTTATTTGATAGAGACAGCCAAGAGGTAACAGGAAATGATGAATGGGGGGAGTACGGTAAATGTCTAAAGGACTTCAGCTTCGGTATATGGGCTGCACACTCTGCCCACTACACTATTTGGACCCCACCTGTCTGTTCTTTTTACACCTGGGTGGGTGAATAGAGTGTAGTGACCTCACATTATCCAGTAGAGCTCCACCCACATACACACCACTTCACACTAATCTGGTGTATCACAGTGTAATGCATGTCTAAGATGTCCTGAGATGTCAAGTTAAAAAAAATCATTGCATTTCTAAGTGATGGATTGACTGATTTTTGTTCAAGTAATCCATCATGGAGTGGTGTTAATGAAGTCTGCTAAAATGACACAGGTCAGAGGAACATGGCCGGCATGATGTCATAATGCTTTGAGTGTTTGTGTGTACATCTGTGTGCATGCATGTGTAGCCCATGCTATGCAACCTATAAAAACCAATGCTAAAGTCGTAAAACTGTGAGAGGAAAAAAAGGGGTTAAGATTGTTATTTATTTTTTATTGGGGTAATCTGATGCATGACCTGGCCAATCAGGTGAGACCCCAAGCATTTCGTGCTGGGAACCAGGAGCCTGTTGCCTTGATGCTGTTTGCCAGATTAGCGCTCCCTTTAGGGGACCAGTAACTTCTCTTCCCAGACCTTGTGTTACACACAGAGGGTTAAAATCTATCCTTTTTGAGGGTGCTGGGTCCCAAACTGATCAGAGGTCAGGTTGTTTGAAAGAGGAGGATGCTGAGGTCCAACTCCACAGAGAACACCCAATCAAGATTAGAGATTTCTGTTCAAACCTGCAGGATCTTTAGAGGAAGCGTACAGATAGGCTGTAACCTTCAGAGGATGGATTTCCTTTGCCACGTCCTGGTGTGATCGGACAAATAACTGCGCGCACGCACGCACGCACACACACACACACACGCACACACACACACGCACACACACACGCACACACACACACGCACACACACACACGCACACACACACACACACACACACACACACACGCACGCACGCACACACACACACACGCACGCACGCACACACACACACACACACACACACACACACACGCACACACACACACAGAGCCCCAACAATCAATCCACCAATCAAACAATTAAAGACTGGACTGTTGGACGTTGCGTTGTAGACATGCCCATTTTGTTATTTTAGTTTGTTATTTTTCTGGTAAAATTTGGATTGTAAGATTGGTGCTGCAGTCATTCAGTTCAGTACACAGTCTTGCAAAATGTATCTCTGTGTTGTTTGTCTCTTTACTGGTATTCAAGCCCCAGGCTCCTGCCATAGTCCTTCTGATACTGGTCCGTGCTCTCTTACATTGACAATCTAGTGATCCACATGCACTGCAGAAACACACAAGTTTAGCATAATCACACACACACACACACACACACGATCAAGCAGTCTGTCTCTTTAGGTCTCTTCAATCAAATGGGGGCGAAACATTGCGCTGATTGTCAACAATTGAAACATGATCACACAGGAACATTAGCCAAAACACACACACATGCAGACACACCCCAGCATAGACAGCCTCCAAATGTGTCCCGGTCTAACCTGACCTACACACGTTGCTCATCCATCAGCGCAGCGGCATCGTACAGGAGGATCAAAGAGGGTATGAATATTTAAGCGTCCATTAGAAGCACCATGTTTCACTCTGCGGTGTCCATACTCCCCCGCCCACCACACACACTCAGACCACCCACCGGCAGATGCGGAGAGCGAGCAGCATTTTGTTGTTGTTGTTGTCGTTCTCAGGTTGATGGAATGTCAATGGGGAGTCAGCGGAGGGTGAGGGGCACCTTTGCTCGTCTCCGGCGCCAAGGGTGCAGCCGGAGCGTAATTAGAATGTGTTTTAAATATTGATGGGGCCGGTTGTCCCTACTGTAAGGCCAAGCAGTGAAACTGGAGTAAAGCAGAGGAAATATGATGAGAGCAAACACACACTCAGACAGCTCTGAGCTGACAGCCATCCTATTTTAATTAATGAATAGGCCAGAGTTAGAGAGGTTAGGATGCCAGATAGTTAGATCGTGTGACAACCCCACCTGCACCTATACGCCTGTACACCTGTACGCCTGTACTCTAACCCTGCCTGCTTGTGTGTTCTGTGCCCCTTGCTGAAGAAGGCGGGTCCAGTTCAGATCTTTGGAGAGGTGGTTCAAAAATGGACTGATTAGCTGGGAGGCTGGCCAGGTCTCACCACGGTCTCTTGGCTTTGTTTGGTCATCTCTATCAGAATCTCCACTGACCTGCCCACCTGCATCACTGCTCTTACTGATTTGTCACACATCAGTGATTTGGTTTATGGACACACTGTGTGCAGACCGGCTTGCAGAGTGAGCTCATTTGTTGCCATTTCAGGCTGTTTTTTTTCTGTTCTGTTTACAGCCATTCTTCAAGTCTCTAAGTATGACTATATCATCTCTCAGCCGGAAAGTGGGAGCAAAATGTGTTAGCCTACAGTACATCAATCTTTTAAAGCCTGTAATGTTGTCTGTCAGGTCTCTTAGTTTAAGTGTGTGCAAAGTAAGTAAACCCTGTGCTTTGTGTTAATTTCTTTCTTCCACTGGAGGTGCAGATGATGGGAAAGACAATCGTTTTTTGGTTGTTTTTTTGCTTTTTTGTTTTTTGCAACCAGTGCTGTCTCCCCTGCTGACAATAAAAAGTCTGCACTTTCAGATTGGCTTCACTTTTCAGACCAGAAATCTCTCTTATTTATTTGTTTGTTTTTTTGTTTGTATGATTGATTGATTGATTGATTGATTGATTGATTGATTGATTGATTGAGCCATCTATTTAGCGTCTTCAGTGACTCTTGGGAAGAACGTGTCCATTGTTTGATGAGAGTGGTTTGGGCTCAGTCAGCCTGTCTAAATGTGAATTTGACAAATCCCAGACTTGTGGTTTGTTGCTGTAAAAGTGCTTCTGATTCAGACTAAAGATGAGTCAGTTTTCTAGTTGCAGAGACCAGAGTGGTACTGACGTGGTTTCCCTTAATTGTAGACTACTATCTGAGCTTGTGCCAAAGCTTTTGCTTCATAAATGAATCCATAAATGACACTTGTACCATTATAGCTCCACTAAAACACCTGCTAAAAACTCAGGCCAAGTTTGTTTAGTCTGATCAGAGTTCCAGATGCCTCTTGGGTGCTTTCCCAATTAGTGCCGTCCAACTTTGACAAACCTTTTTAAACTCAATGTTCATGGAAGTACTGTTGGAGCATCCATGATGTCATTGGACTTCTCTCCACTTACCCCAGCAGCCATCGTTATGAACAGTGACTGGTTTTTCACATATCAATGAACTGTTTAGTTGCATTTGATTGATAAATCTTTTTGACCTCCAACATTTCTTGTGCTCTCCATCTTCTCTGTCTGAAGGATGAGTTTGTTCCTGACTATAGAAAGATTTATGGGGTATGTATGGGGAGGCTGAAAGGGTGGAGCTAGAATAGCTTTACTAGCAGCAATAAAACATCACAACCTGTTCTTATCCAAGGCCTGCAGACTCTGCCACTTTGTCATTTGACTTTTTTTTTGCACCAAACGCAGAAGGTCCCTTTTATTTTTGAAGGGCATCATGGAACATTGTTGGCTGTTGGTATGGACTATTGTTATGATATGAGCCACAGTCTCTGGTGTAGAGGCCACGTTGTAACCATTGCATCTGGACCTTCTCTTGAGGGTCAACAACCCAACAGCTCCTCCATTGCTTCTGCACATCCACAGGTGCTCAACAAATGATCCACGTTGTATTTTTTCTGGTGAGGACAGGCTTTATGTCAGATTAGAGTTAAGTGCAACCTGGAGTCATATCAACATGGTTAGCTTATAAATGCAGCCCCTCATCTTTCTGTTGCCCTTCATGCCTCTGTTTCATAGAGACAATCTTCAAATCATGTGGCATTGCTGTGCTCCTTTCGCCGGATTCTTTGAAAACACAACAGGTGTTTCCATGGAAGGTTCACATATTCTTTATTTTGGTCAAAGTCATCTGAAGCCAAATGTGCAGGAAGTAAAAGTAGATCTGCTGGAGGCTTTGAAAACTTCCAGAACACTCAATGTCACGACTGTTGTAGAAACAGCTTTAGCCTAATGTGCCAGGGCATGTCTGAGAAAAGACAAAATGGAACAAGGTTAAAGAGACGAGGATGACATATACGTATGGAGACAGAGAAAGAGCAATGGAAGTGGAATAAAAAACAGAGGAGCCCAACAATAAATCAGGGATGTGCTCTGTGATTAAATTACTATAAAGACGCTGTGCTCATAAAATAACTGAAATTGAAATTGAGGCAGTGAGTGTGTGAGAAACAAAATCAGATTCTGAAGAAAGGTCTGGAACAAGGCCAGATGAGTGGGGGGGGGCAGAGGCAATTGAGGAAAAAAAAAGGTTTTGACAGTGAAAGGATGAGAAAGAGGAGAGGAAAGCAGAGGAGGAGGAGAAAATGAAGGACACCTAAAGGAGAACAGGATAGAAATCTAAACGACTGGAAGATAATGAAACAAGGAGAGAAAAGACAGTAAAGGCCAGAGAAGAAATATTGCCAATTCTGTTGTAGAGAAATATTTTCTCCATGTGAAAGGGAAGTTTCTTCCACAGTGTGTTGTGACATATTTAAGAGGCTGTGCAAGCTGGAAATTCTCTGCTTTCCTCGTGCAGGTCAGCCAGGAAACAGCTCTGCTGGAGCAGAGACCTGAAGGAAACAGCTCAAAGCGAAGGAAGCCGAGTGTCACCTGCAGCTGTCAGTCAAACCCCAAGATCAGAAGAACAACAACACAAAGCCAGCTGTGATATTAGAAAAGATGAGGATGAAACATTAATGAGTCCCGCTGGGGAAATAAGATCACAAACTCCAACACATAAAAAGACTCAGATGTAGATAAACATATAATAAATACAAATTACATTTTCAAAGAAAGTTACACAATAATATTACTGAATTACATAAAAACTATGAATAAAAACAATTGCAGCTGACAAAGGAGGATAAAACACGAACATAATGTGAAGAAAAAGTAAGAAATTATATACATGCACAATGTGCAAAGATGAGAAAAAGAAGATAATTAAGCAACATTAATACATATTTTGTCCAATTCAGGGCAGAATTGTCATATACATCAGAGTCTTTTGTCATTTTGATATTTTATGCTGTTGAATGCAGAGGACCACTTCAAGTTGTCAGTATTTTATGCCGCTCTAGACACATGCTATTGTGCAGCTGACACACACCTTCATGTGGGAAGTGGAAAGGAGGCTTGAATGGTTATGCCCACAAGAAGTTTTGGTAAAATCTAATGATGAAA
Source organism: Chaunax sp. Z400 (assembly GCA_037577475.1). NCBI lineage: Eukaryota > Metazoa > Chordata > Actinopteri > Lophiiformes > Chaunacidae > Chaunax > Chaunax sp. Z400. Next base: position 33,017,296 of record CM075189.1, on the reverse strand, counting down.
TGCAGAAATCAGCAAGAGTCCCAGATGATTTACACAAAGATCACCCATCTGCAGACTTTCCAGAACTTAGACACACATTAGTCTCCATTAGCCACAAGGGAAACTGAACAGGGATCAGTTCATTATTGTGCGCAGAACTCCATACAACCTGTGATTGTTGCAAGCTCTACAATGTCCTTGACAAAATGAATCAAATTAAAATATAACTATGGTGCTGGAGAGACTGTCGCGTCTGACCAGCCTGAACAATGAAAATAAACAAACTCACACTCTGGGCTTAAAGAGGCTTTATGGGATTTTGCTCGTTGATAAGCCAAAAGTCATGCACATGTGTGCTCTCCTACAAACCTGTGAGAAAACAGATACTTATGTGAATGTGTATTTACAATGATGCACACTGTTGATCTATCTGAGAAGCCATAGTAAAATAGTTTGACCTTAAAGGTACAGCTTGTTCTGTCCGTCTTCACAGTACAGTTGTGTTACAATGTGAGTTGAGTGGGGTGAGGGTTGAGGTGGTCGTTCCTGCACTGAGGAGGAGTCAAATAGTCCCATCCACAGACATTTAATTAAAAAAAAAATGAACACATTAAAGTGTGTTAATTAAACTCATATTGGATGTGTTTTTAATGTTCATACTTTATTATTTAAATAATAGATGAAGGTATGGAAGCAAAATGGAAACTTCAATAAATTCTGTCGTCAAAGTGTTGGTGCATTTCATTCCACTGTCTGGAAATGAAGACATTACATCATCACGAAGAAGCCAGACAGATAACCTACAGATATATTTTACAATGTTCAAACTCATTTTGTTGCACAGATGCAATGGAAATGAATAATTAGTCTGGCTGACCATGTCAAATATGTCTCTAGATCTAATAATGTCTTTATTTGAACCTATAAAGCAAACATTAAAATGTTTATTCTCTGCAGCACTGAGGAAACTATGTTTTTATCATTTGCATGAAAATATTGGAGGGGAGCCTGGTTACTCTGGCAACCCCTGGTACTATTTACTTTATAGTTTTGAGGTACCAAAGAAGAAGTCGAATGAATTTAATGTTCAGGTGTATGAAGGAAATATGAAGGTGGATGAAATACCTGGAGAGAAAAGAACAAGATGACTTTGTTCAGAGACCAAATGAGAGGAGCTGCAGTAATCATTACTGATGCATGTCTTTAATTTCCAAATGTGCCATCTGACGACTTTCACTCTGCAACACGAACATTTTCAGCTTTTTTCTACCTCCTGCACACTGCCCAGCATAATTAGTGTATCCTTGTCTCTAAAGAGTTTTGTTCCTCTATAGTTGAACAAAGTAAACAACAGCAGCAACAACAACAAGGAGACAACAGGACACAGGATAAAGAAAAAGTGGAGAAGACACTTGGAGGAATAATCGTATTAAATGTTATTAAATGTTACTACATGACAGTAGAGAAGTGCTTAATAGCATGAGGAGTAAAAGTGATCAATTGTTGAGAAACAGACAGATGAAGTAAATAAACACAAGTGTTTCTCCAAAGAAAATTTAAAAAGTGGGGCAAAGAAAAAGAAACACTTTAAAGGTGAAGGCCGTGGCCTTGACTAATGGTCCATACGGCGTGGTGGAAGGCGGACCACAGGGAGCCACTGGGTTTATGTGTGTGCGTTAAGGAGAGAGATGAATATGCATCGGTTTCTGTCAGGCTGCCAGCAGGTTGCCAGCTTGGCCCATTATTGCCAGAGAGGACAGCTAACATGGATCATGTACAGCTAAACTCACAAAGGCAGATGGAAAGGGCAACAGCAAGAAAACGAATGCATTAAAGAAAGCACAACACAACATGTTCTCTTTCTAAGCCTGAGTCCTGTCAAATAGAATATTCCAGATTCGAAATACATCATCTCACATTTATTTGGTGGTCCAACAGTAACAAGTATGTATATAAATATGCTGTTGAGCTCCTGAATGATTGGTGAACATAATCAGTCTTAAGAAAAGGTCATTTTCACACAATAATTATGTTTTTTTGTTGACACATAAATATATACTTTATCATGAAAGTATCTAGAATCACCAAAAGAACAAATATTACAATTATCCAGATACTTTTTTTGGGTAGAAACTTTTGTCCATATTAAATAATAAAATGAAAAGGATAAAACATTTTCTGCAGGATTGCTCAATTCTTGCTCATATATTTGGGAGCTGATATTAGAACTAAGGTAGTTTACTTTTTCAGAGAGGTAGAGTTGTAATTTATTCAGTCATTTTTCTGTAACCACTTATCCTGTGTAGGGTCGCGGGGGGGGTGGAGCCTATCCCAGCTGACTTTGGATTCACCCTGGACAAGTCCCCAGTTCATCACAGGACCACATAGAAAGACAAAGCACCATTCTCACTCACATTCACAGCTACAGTCAATTTAGAGTCACCAATTCACCTATATTACATGTTTTTGGTGGTGGGAGGAAGTCTGAGAACCCAAAGGGAACCCATGAAGACACGGGGAGAACAAGCAAACTCCTCACAGGGGTTTGTGGGACAAAAGCCCCAGGTCCTCAGATGGATTTGAACCCAGGACCTTCTTGCTGTGAGGCAATAGCACTACCCACTGTGCCACCGTGCTGCACAGAGTTGAAGTTGTTTTGCAAAAATAGAAGCATTTAAAATTCTGCAACTGTTTAGCCCCTGAGAGCAGAAGGTACTCCTTAGTATTCGACTGAACAATAAGGAGGAAAAGGAAAGCGAGCTCAAAATACAATAACTCTCTATAAATGTACACAATTATATTACATAAACAGGAATATAGCCTTTTATGCACTTATAAAAACATCTCATTTGCAAGATTTTAAGAGAAATTATTTTATGCATTTTATGCAAATGGTTTTATGCATTGTTGTTGGGATGGGAATCTCTTCTTCAGCACAACTATGATTCAGAATGCTAGAGAAGCTACCTTATAGTGCAGGTTTGACCACTGTGTGTAAAACTGTGTGCATTACAGAATATAATTTTTGATGCTACTAAAATCATTGCAGCATTGTGTGTTTTGTGCAATGAGTAGTGACTCATCTGCACTGCATGCTGGGATGTCTGTCAGATTAATTTTGATTGATATTGTTGGGCAAAGGTCTTAAGATGCATTCATAGGAATACAATGAGAAAAAAAAACAGGGTGTGCAAACAAAGCCAGGAGAAAGTAGTTTTGTTTTCAGTTTAACATGTTAACACTTCTGCCTTTAAACTTTATGGGTGTCTCACTCAAAGTTATAAAACCGAGGAATCTTAATTAAATCAGAGGGACTCATTCAATCTGATACAGGCTAAACGAATGAGCAGTTTATTAAACTCCAATAAAAGCATTATTCATTTTTAATAGGCACATTTGCAAATGTCAGCACACAGTTTATTACTAACAGCAGCAGACAAGGTGCAAAGGAAGAGTAAGGATGTCCAGTCAGCCTCACACCTGGGACTGTTAGCCATGGCCTTTAAAAGTCTTTGCACTATGGTCTCTTGAGAATTCTCCATTTTTATCGGCTGTCACGTGAATTAAATATGACTCATGTGAAACAGGTGTCTGGACCCTAGAAAAAATGTTATATTATTAAATATTAAACTCTTAGTAAAAAACATTAACAGTTAGCCTTAGAATAAAAAAGTTACCTGTGTGATAAAAGATAAATATTACAACCTATTAATAGAGAAGAGCCAGAAAAATTGTATTTCAAATGTATTTTATTCATTATTATTAGTATTATTATTATTACTGTACATGTGTTTTTAGTTTTATTTAGATGTATTATTTTTGTTATCTTATCGGGATGATAGAGAATGACGGCTTGTGGTGAAGCTGGTAGCCTTCTTGTTTGAGTGACAGCTGTAGAGGAAATGTGACTAAAAACTGAACAGAAAAAGAGAAGAAGAAGGTAAGACAGAGAGAGAGAAAGCAACAGCGAGCTAACCTGTCTCTGTGTGACTGTGGCAGAGGGTCAGGGAGGTTAACAGAGTCACTTGTTCATGAGTGACGGGAGAGAGCGAGAGAGAGAGAGAGAGAGAGAGAGAGAGAGAGAGAGAGAGCGGCGTATCTGCTATATCATGTAGCAGGTCTAGCAAGTTTGAGAACAATCAATTAAGTTTCTCTTTAAGTGCTTAATGCAACACAATTTCATGCTTTCAATCATCATGGCATTTTTGCTGACTAGCCATTCAAGCAGCAAGGATTCCAAAGCAGAGAAACTCTCTTTAACGAATTAGGGTTGGGCAGTTTAAGTGAGTATTCAGGTTAAATTCTAAATTATTTCTGGAGCCCCATCTCAAATATAGAAGTAAAAGCTAATGTCACTGTCTATGACTGCTTATCATTGCAGGGTCGTGGGAGGGCCTATCCACCTGACTCGGGACCAGAGGCTGGGGACACCCTGGACAGATCGCCATTTCATCACAGGGCCAAAACATGGAGACAAGACAACCACTCACACTCACATTCACACCATTTAGAGTCACCATTTCACCTATATTACATGTTTTTGGACTGCAGGAAGCTGGAGCACCTGTAGGGTGACTCGAACTAAGGTCTATTTTGCTTATCATTCATACACTTGGATTACTTTTAGAATTAATTTGACAGTCATCAGTCAAAGTAATGCACATGGAGTTTTTGACTAACTCTTAGTGTTAGTATGAAAAAGACACTGAAGCAGAGAGCAGTGTTAAAACCTCAAGATTTCAAGGAGTGACTGCGTTGAAGCGAATAACCTTCAGGAAAATTTGTTTCAGAAGAAAATATTAAGGGATGAGAGTAAAATCTGATAACCCAGGTGTAAAACCGAGGGTAAACCCTCACTATATATTTCAGTACACAATATGAGCCTGCCCTTGAAAACAGGAGGCTCAGGGAAAGGCATCAGCGACAACATAAACAAACCGAAGGAGACTCGCGTTCCTCTCCTTTGTGTAGCATCTGTCATGTTCTTGACAGAAAACATAGAAACCAGCGGATTATGATGGAAATGAGTGACAGAAATGTTCTTGGTTTGGACAGGAAATTGAAAGGGAAATGTGTGCCTTGTCGTCTGGAAATCCCCCCTCTTTCTCCAAGCCTCCCAGCGGATAATGGATTTAACTGTACTGTTTGGCTGGAATGAAAGGATGGTGTGACAGTTTCTGTTTTCCCCCTGAGGAGAATGTTTAATCTCCAGGCATGCATTTACATTTGGTTTGTCATCTGACAGGAAGGGCCTTTATTGTAGGCCAAGTTTGCATGAAACCTCTTATAATGTCAGGTAAGGTCAGAACTATGTGGTCTCATAAGGGACTCACAGTGAGGAGCAAAAGCAAGCTCAGTGGTGATCAAACAGTGTTTGGTACTTAATGACAAAGTCTACATATTGGTGCCACTTTATATGTTCAATACTCCTCCGTCTCACTGAATACATGTCTCATGGATATTTGTATGGTGGTTAACTTGCAAACATTACTCAAAGTAAAAGGAAATAGTTTAACATTATGTGACTTTCTATTGATTGATTTATAAATGTGGATTCCCATTAGCTGCCACAAAGGTAGCAACTACTCTTCCTGAGGTCCACACACAACAAAATACACAAAATAAGACATGCAACAGATGCAAAAAAAAGATGTTTTTGTTAGACAAGTCAGACTTGTTTTGCACATTGCTGTCTGTGTATGGATTAAACACACAATAGGACATGTTGATTACTGAGAGGTGCTGTAGTGAGATCTGATGACCTCTGTAAGGAGCCAGGCTAGCTGTTTTCTCCTGGTTCTAGTCCGTATGTCATGTTAAGATAACCAGCTCCAGCTGTTTTAGTGTGTTGTATCTCTAGTAAAGTGGTATTGATCATCTGATCTAACTCTTGGAAAAAATAAGAAATAATAGCACGACCCAACATTTTGGACACCTTATTTCAGAGAAAACTAACGACTGTGATGTGACAGTAGAAATAGAAATTGACACATCATTCACTTTTAGCTAATTAATACAGTCATACCCTCTTCACCATTCACTGAAATTTAGTTTATGTATTTAGTTTTATTTATTGGAATGAATAAACAAGGATTACATACATGTAAGTTAATTAATAAATAATTAAAAAGACTAAAAACAATACATAAATCATAAAGTAAAGTTAATAAAAGGCTTTTTAAAAAGGATACGTTTGAAGAAGTGATTAAAAACTAAAGTCTGTATTCTTCTTCTGCAGATGAAGGCCATAGTCCACCTTCTGGGTCAGCCGGAGCGCCTGCTCCGTGCTGGGATGGCGGTCCTCACTAACACTAATCTGTGTTAGTGAACACTTCTCCTTTGCCGAGATAATCCATCCACCTGACAGGTGTGGCATATCCAGATGCTGATTAGACAGCATGATTATTGCACAGGTGTGCCTTAGGCTGGTCACAAGAAAAGGCCACTCTAAAATGTGCAGTTTTATCTTGAAAAGAGACATTTATAGGCACTGAAGTTTCAGTATCTGGTGTGACCACCATTTGCCTCACGCAGTGCAACACATCTCCTTCGCATGGAGTTGATCAGGTTGTTGATTGTGGCCTGTGGAATGTCGGTCCACTCCTCTTCAATGGCTGTGCGAAGTTGCTGGATATTGGCAGGAACTGGAACACGCTGTCATATACACCGATCCATGACATGTCCGGGGAGTATGGAGGCCATGGAAGGACTGGGATGTTTTCAGCTTCCAGGAATTGTGTACAGATCCTTGCAACATGGGGCCGTGCATTATCATGCTGCAACATGAGGTGGTGGTGGTGGATGAATGGCACAACAATGGGCCTCAGGATCTCGTCACGGTATCTCTGTGCATCACAATGCCATCAATAAAATGCACCTGTGTTGGTTGTCCGTAGCATATGCCTGCCCATACCATAACCCCACCGTCACCATGGGCCACTCTATTCACAACGTTGACATCAGCAAACCGCTCACCCACATGACGCCGTACACGATGTCTGCCATCTGCCCGGTACAGTGAAAACCGGGATTCATCCGTGAAGAGAACACTTCTCCAAAGTGCCAGACGTCATCGAAGGTGAGCATTTGCCCACTGAAGTCGAATACGATGACGAACTGCAGTCAGGTCAAGACCCCGGTGAGGACGACGAGCATGCAGATGAGCTTCCCTGAGACGGTTTCTGGCAGTTTGTGCAGAAATTCTTTGGTTATGCAAACCAATTGTTGCATCAGCTTTCCGGGTGGCTGGTCTCAGACGATCTTGCAGGGGAAGATGGCGGATGTGGAGCTCCTCAGACCACGTGTGGTTACACGTGGTCTGCGGTTGTGAGGCCGGTTGGATGTACTGCCAAATTCTCAGAAACGGCCCTGGAGACGGCTTATGGTAGAGAAATGAACATTCAATTCACGGGCAACAGCTCTGGTGGACATTCCTTCAGTCAGCATGCCAATTGCACGCTCCCTCAAAACTTGCGACATCTGTGGCATTGTGCTGTGTGATAAAACTGCACATTTTAGAGTGGCCTTTTCTTGTGACCAGCCTAAGGCACACCTGTGCAATAATCATGCTGTCTAATAAGGATCTGGATATGCCACACCTGTCAGGTGGATGACAAAGGAGAAGTGCTCACCAACAGATTTAAACAAGTTTGTGAACAAAATTTGAGAGAAATAGGCCTTTTGTGTACATAGAAAAAGTCTTAGGTCTTTGCTTTCAACTCATGAAAAATTGGAGCTAAAACAAATTTTTGTTCGGTGTACATAAACAAAATTTCTAATTTAAATAAACAGAACAAACAATCTGAACAATTAGGATAGTGCTTTAAATCTGTGATTCTACTTCATCTGAATACAGAACTAATACTTTAGTTAATGGTTAATATGAAGTCTGTTTCATTCATTACAATCATATGAAAAAGGGAAGGAAGCAGAGACAGAGATAAAGAGAGAAAAAAACCCAAAACATATCTACTTTCAACCCCAGTAGATCTTGGTAGTGATGACTAAACTGGAACGCCTGCATGTGAGAACAAACAAATTCAACAACAATGTCAAATACATTTTATTTGCTTCCAAAATATAGTAAAATGAAAGTGTAAAGCAGTTGGAAATTAAAACAGCAAAGCATAAAAACCTAAAAATCATACTGAAATAAAGTATTGAGTAATTGCACTTTGATATATTCCATCGCAGGATATTCTAAATTTTTGACACAAAACGTTTAATTTTTACTACAAATGGACATTATAGTGAATAAACAAGGATTGCATACATGTAAGTAAATTAATTAAAAATTAAAAACAATCATAACAATATATAAATAATAAAGTAGAGTTAATAAAAGGCTTTTTTAAAAAGATACATTTGAAGAAGTGATTTAAAAGAAGTCACTGATTCTGCTACTCTTAGCAGACCCATAAATTGCCACTGGCCACTAGCAAATGAAGGAAAGAAATGGTGACACTTGTATGAATACATAATGTACATTAGTGCAAACAGACAAATGTGCAAATGTAAGGTAAAAGTTTCATAGTGTGTAATGTCCAGTAAAGTGCCAGCCGGTACTATTTTAAGTCCAAAAACCAGTCTATTGACTCCAGGTGAATTTCAGGTGTAAATCAAGTGTTTCAATCAGAGGGAGGAGTTGTGGAGTTTGATGGGCACAGGCAGGAAGGACCATCTGTGGTGCTCTGTTGTGCATTTAGGTGGAATGAGTATTTTGCTCCGAGAGCTCTGATGCTGGGCCAGCACATCATGGAGGGGGTGTGAAACATTCTCCAGGATGCTGTGCAGCTTACACAGCATCCTTCTCTCTAACCCCACCTCCAGAGAGTCCAGTTTCACCCCGATAACGTCACCGGCCTTGCAGATTAGTTTGCTGAGTTTGGGTGACGTCAGACGTAGATGTACAAAGAGAAACCTAATTGATGCGCTTTCCCTCAAATAAGAATGACAAGTTAAGGGAACAAGTTGTAAATGTAAATTGATGTAATCCACAAAAGTAGCCTGTCCTCACTGAAGCACAAACCTGAATGAGATTCAATCAAGATATTATATTTCTTCAGCTACTACTCAAATACTCTTTTTACAGTGTGCGTCTGACTGATGGGTAACCAGATGACCAGCTGGTCAAGTTGTTAGTTTTATGTTTGGGTGAGCTATAAATTCATGACTTGTTGAGGAACCCTATATAATCACATGACAGAACATTTCTTTCTTTTTTTTTTCAAAAATATTGGCAGCTTCATTTGCAGCATTGTGTGATGGTGAAATGGATTTTGATTGCTCTCAATTGTATTTTAAGATGTAAAAAAAAGATTAATAGAACTGCCACGAGCCACACAGAATTCCCTATGATATTATATCTGTTTTCAATTTAGGTGAGCTGGTTTTTGGTTCTGGTCCTGGTATTGTGCAGAACGGTCATTGGCTCACTGGAGCTCCACCCTGATCATACTGGACAGACCTTTTTAGGTTGGATCTATTCACCTCAGCCAAAAATGCTGCATTCAAAAGCCAGGGTAGTGTGTTGCAGCAGGAGAAGAATTTTCTCACCCACCTTTGACTGGGGCCTTTCATAAAAGGTAAAAATACTGTCAGGTTGTGATAAGATGTTCTATAACCTGTTTTAAAGCATACTGAACCTGTTATAAAGAGAAACACATTCACACATATGACCTTGTATACGTTTGAATTGTGGGATCAATCTGGGGACCATGGAGGGGATCCAGACACAAAGAAACCATGGAAATTACACAATAGACCCTAAAAAGGCCCAGGCTGATGGAAGGACTCAAACCAAGGACCTTCTTGCTGTGAGAGGACATTATTAAGCAACCATGCCACTGCAAAAATGTGATAATTAAAATCGAATGGAATGGAATGGAATTTAATAAATTCTCATAACATTATTATTTTCTTCAAAGATAATTTGAGAAATCCTTGTACAAACTTTTAAGAGAATGAAATCAATCAAACGTAAACCAAAAACAACAACAAAGGTTTTTTTTTGTGTGTGTTTTTTTAGGAAAAACTAAAAGATAATTACCTTTCCTGGAATGTTAATATTCCAGAATCATAGTTTCATCCTATTTCTTCAGTCATATGAGCATCTCTCACTCTCACTTGAGTCCATCCAAAAAGTTAAACACAAAATACTTCTGAGCTCAGGAGGCTGGAGTTTTGAGATTAGATCTGTGACAGTAAAAGCAGCAACTAAACCCCTGTAAATACCAGAAACGAGGAATCAAATCATCTTGAATTATGGATGGCCGTATGTCATGTAAAATGACGTATTCCCCGGACGCCGTAGGGGCTGCCTACTGCTCCTCAGGGATGGGTCAAATGCAGAGGACAAATTTTTCCAGTGACATGATGTAACTTGGCAAGGCTTTAACCATTTCACTGCAGCGAGAGCCTCCAGGTGGAAGTGGTACTTTTGAATTTATGTTCACCAGTCAAGACAAAGACAACAGATACTCAGATCATGATTGTATGAGAACCAAAAGTGCAGACTTTTGGTTTGCATCAATGCACACTCTATGATGCTTTATGCATACAGACTAAATCATCGGCCTAAATCTTAACACAGCCTGTATCTTCAAGATACAGCCCAGCATTACACAACTGATACCTCCAGAGATGTGAACCTAAACTAAGACTTACAGCTATATTCTAGTCTTGTTATAGTCAAATCATTGCATGTTATTAGATTATCGGGATAGTGCAACACATTGGCTGGACACTTTCCCTCTTTCTGCTATGTTGGTGCTAGAATCGATGGGTTGGAGGAATGGGGGAGGAACACTCTGCATGATTGGGTTTTACTTCATCAGTTGCGTCATAGCAGAACAACCAATCACAGCAGTGTAGAGGGTGAGTTTTTTGATAGAACTGATCTCAGCATGGAAGAGTTCTACCATATCTGATGGCATCCACACAGAGGTGGACTGGGGCAAAAAAGTGGCCCGGGAATTTGACCCTGGCCAGGCCACTGTCCAGACAAAGTATTTGTCAGGGTTCTGGGTCTTAGTCTTTATTCCTGCATTCTTGAGAATTTCCCCACCAGTATACACACTTCCCTTTCCACTGGTGGATGTAGAAGTAGCAGCGGTGCCTAGAGAAAAGTCTGTAATTTGTAAGCACTTTGCTTTTCAGCACCACCTTTGCGTTTTGTAGCATGTTTTTTTTTTGATGATGTTTAAAGCTTAACCAGGCTCTATATGGTTAATGTTTCATTAAGTTTTGATGTGGCGTGACTGATTGACAACAGCGACAAGAAAGAGGCTGTGATTGACTCACATAGACCAAAGTTGAATGAGGTATGGGAAACTATTTGGTAGATCATTATATTAAAATGCCCTCCCACCCGTCTGGGTCACGTACCAATTGATTTGGAATGTCCCGACCACGTATCTGGTTTTGGGTCGGTAGCAAAAATCTGGCTTTCAAACAAACCATTACTGTCTGCTGCTGTGGTGTCAATACAGTAACAATGAAAACTATATACTTATATTTACGAAAACTGAATTGTCTCAACACATATTAGCTTTTGGTGGCACTACAGTACAGCCTCATTAAACTGAACTATTTTAATCCATAAATCCCAGGACATACAGCCTCTGCAGTAAAATGACGAGACACAAGACCTGTTGAGGGGAACAAAGCAAAACATTTTTCTTCTTGAATTGGTCGGAAAATATCTTTTTATTTGATTCGGGTCTCAAATATCAGCTCCAAGATATGAGCTTGGACATAAAGTCAGATGAGGGCTTTTTAGCCTGTCCCCTCCTGTAGTTTGCACCGCCAGCACAGACTATGGCCCAATTATCTCATTCGTCTTAAGTGGAATCTCAGCTTCACAGTGAAAATTTCACTCTCAACATGATTTATGTACTGAAAAAAAGTTATGTGGCAAGAGAACAGACGATAGAGAATGCATCCAACGATAACATGATTTCTGCTCCCCTCTCCCAGCTCATTGGACTTCTGTTTTGCACTTTAAGTGTCAAGAATATTATACTTCCAGCAACATTGTGCAAATGATATTGATGCTTTAAGAGGAAACACTACCAAGTCTCTCCTTTATTAACTTAACATAAGCAACCTCTTTAAAGGCCCTCCTTAATATTACCTCATTTGCAGTTAAACTTTTATATTATCAGCTGATGCTTGCAAAAACATTAGTAGTCACTGGCATGGAGGCTGTGAATGCATAAACAAGGAGATGGTTGAATCAGTTTATATACAGGATGGTGAAGTTTGGAATTGCTACCTCAAGAAATTGATATCCATCACAATTTACAGTTTGGAATTGCTACCTCAAGAAATTGATATCCATCACAATTTACAGTATGCAACAAATGGAATTTTATAAATAAGGGCCTTTGGGAAAAGCATTCACCTGTGCTCTGTATTTCAAATGTAACATATAGGGGTCAATTTCACAAAAACCAACTGATTTTCACATCATCTGTGAAAATGTTTACACTTTCTTCCGACAGACAAGTTTTCTTAGAGCTAGTAGAAAAGCCTAAAAATGAGACAAATTACAGCAAATGCTTTAACATCAATGTCATGTGAAAACTGACAGAGGAAAGCAAGACTATATAATACAAAGAGCCCTAACACCTTTTTAAAGTTTGGCAGTTTGTATGTTGTCTTAATGTTTTTGGTCATTACTTGATAATAGCTATAGTGGAACACAGAGGGAGCTATTGTAAACCAAGGGCACTGACAAATCCTTGAATGCTGCACCAGTTCACCTGATTATATCAAACGCCATCATAAAGGAGACACGGTTCCTACCATTACAAATTCTTACTTGCATGAGGGTTTGTAAAGTGGTGATGGAAATTTCCTACTACAAATCCAAGAAATTGGTGGCATGTTTTACATCTTCTGTAAATTGGAACTCCACCAGTGTGGACTTCTGGTAATTTAGCCATTTTAACGGCCGTGTCAGGATCCTCAGTTCTGCTTATTTGGAGTGGATAGCATCATCCAAATCCCAATGGCACCATCTGTGCTTATGGCACATCACTGATGGGACTTGAAGAGACAGTCTCTACTTGATTTAATTATGCTCATATTGGATTAATCTGCAACACACAATTTCCATCCAGTGTCATTGGAGCAGGATATCGAGTGCCCTTTAGGGAGGTGAAAAGTAAATGTGTGGAGGATTAATTTCCATATCCAGAATGATTTCCTATCTTAAATCATGCTGTATTTATCAAATTATTTTTTTTAATAAATGCTCTGTTGTTGTGATAGAGTTGGCTTTTACGCTGTTGTAAATGAAGCATCTACAAAAGCCAATGTTACTGTTTAGAGTACAACAGAAGATCTTGGTAGGCTTAGATAAAACGATGCCTCTTTATAAGTAAAACCCTAGAAAGTCACTGGAAGTTTGAGAAAATGAAGGCAAGACCTAGTTGTCTCAGGAGAGAAATAAGTGGTGTTCCAGTTAAATGACAGGATGTGGAGACACCCACTCAAGACTGGGACCTGTTGACAACACACCGGGGATCAAGGAACAGGAATGACAGACAGTAAGAAGGAAGAGTCTGACAGAAGGGACTGAGAGGAGGAAAGCAGTGATGAATCCTCCTACTCAGTAGTGGGACCCTGCTGAATACATCAAAAGGAATGCAAGAAGATGTGGAAGCAAGGCAACAGACTGACGTTTTGTTTTCCTCTCTCGCAGTTATGTGGACTGCAGGTTAAACATATTCATTAATATAATATATCACCTCCCAAAAATATCAATCTTAACAAATCAGTTTTTAATATCTGACTGTGTCTAATTATAAAAGAGGCAGTGAGAGGAGTAGAAATCTGAGTACAACATTCAAGGAATGCACAATTTTTCAAAGCGACTTTGAGACAGCTTTGTTTTATTGTTAAAAGTGACAGTAAAAATGGCCATAAAGGGGGAATTCTGCATGGTGATTTAATATTGCGCTGCCATAAAGTTGGGGGATTGGCAGATTAAATGAGAAGAGTGAAAACTGATGCAGCAAAAGCCCTCCCTGCCAGGTAAATGCCCACATCTTTCAAACATAATGGCTCTGCTTTGTATTGCAGATCTTTCATAATACATTTTTAGACAATGTACAGTCCTGCAGGATGAGCTTCGCCATATTATTTCAATCGATAACGAGTTACTGAAGATTAGAACAAGCTTTCAAAACTATTAAGCTACGTAACTGTAAAAATAGCAAGCTGTCATTTGGCATTCTTGTTATAGCATTCTCGGTTGCTAATGGGACAGTAAGTTCTCAGTTTATTGAAGGCACATCTCTACAACTGACTCTTTTTAGCGTAGACAAACTGTTCATCTTCTGGTGGGGCAGTTTATACTCTGACAGAGAGCTCTATTGCTAAAACCACCGAGGGGTCATTTTCACCCCCTCAGTGTGTGAAAGTAAACCCCTACAGTCCATGGGTTTATTAATCCCCTAATGAATTATGGGAAGCATGAACCACAGCGGAAGAAAGATGAATGCCAAAATAAGTTTTGCAATGCTGCAGGACATGAGACGTTAGTGACTTGTGCCATGCATGTTCATTTCTCAATGAAGAGCCCATGGGCTTGATCTTCTTCCTGGTGCAAAGTAGTGCACAGCGCATTAGTTTCTGACCGACACTGTTGTCATTTTCACATCCAGTTTCCACGTTCTTTTAGTAGGAGTGGGAGTGTTGGCTTTAAATGAGGTGTGATCAGGCACTGTATTTGCACAATGCTATCTTTGACCAGCAAACTCAGAGCCGTCTGTTCTGTTTGAGGTCAACTCTGGAATGAGTTTTGCCATTACTAAGGCTTTTGTGACAGGGCCTTTGACTTTAGGGACTTTTTAAACATTCTGTATTCCACTGTATGTACATGAAACCTGAGGCCCTTCAGGTTCTATGTTTGATTTGAAGATGTCCCTGTTCATCGCTGTTGAGTCTGTCCTGCTTCCCTGTCCTACAAGTTTGACTCACCCAAAGTCGGTTGACTGTTTTTGAGTGACTCTGGCTCTCCAGTAGTTTGATGTTCTCAGATAATACTGGTGGTGATAGTAGATGTCTGGAGGGTCGGTCTTCTATGGCTTTCACAGGCCTGCTCTTCTCTTGATGTTGCCAGATATGGTCATGTTTTATTTGAAAAGAAAAATGAAAAAAAAAACAAAGAAAAGCCCCAAAACTGTCCAAAAATAGCTTATCAAACAAGCCGATTATAAAATCAGGTTTCATCACACGTATAATGAGAATCTCAACAAATTATCCACTCTCAAATCTCAGCCTTGCACACACCACAAGATTAAAAAATAATGGAGCATCACACACTTCATTAGGATGAAGAAGAAACGAGTGGGTTTGGAAAGCACAAAACGAAATCAAAGATTTTCACACCTAAAAACACACAAAAAAAGCTTCAGACTACCAGAAAATAAGGGCCGATCATCGGGGTTACATGGGGTGAAATTGGGCCGATTCACCAGTAGTGTGAACCCGTCTTATCTCATCATCTCCATCTTTGCTCCCCTTTTGTCTCCCAAGTACCTCCCATCAGTGAATAATATTGAGTCAGAACCTCCCTCTCCATGTGTGATGTCACATCTATACTGACAAACTATACTGTAGACAGTTTCTGTTTATATGGAGGAAAATTATCAAAATATTTACTAATACTCTGGTGTTACTATTTGGACCAGTTACATAGTTCTTTGTCTTATAGGAAACATTTGAAAATTGGGAGAAAGATAAGGACTAGTCTAGTCTAGTAGTCTACTAGTCTTAATGTTGTGCCTCATGCTCACATTTCTCATCATTTCCAGTAAACACCTATAACTCCATATATCTCTTCCTGTATGGCAGAACGATAAGTCACACTTGAGAAGCAGGAGATGACAGGAAGTAGCTCACAGGCGCTTCAGTATTTAAGGCTGATGCCTGATTTGACATATCATTTACTGTAATACATCGGAGGGGAACGAGCAATGGGAGAGCGGAGGAATCGGAGAGTTGGCTTTCTCTCTGCTTCTCCATCATTGTCACTGATTTTCTGAAGCATTGTGTTTTGATAAAGCAAATTATTACATTGTCAAACTTGTGGAACAGCTGGCACATTACAGAGACTTTTTCTATGTTACTGCAGTTTTTGAACAATGGTGCAGATAATCCCCTGCAGGCTATATGCATAGAGACAACTCACTGTTTGTATTCCCTGCATGCATCCTGTAATGTGTCTTCCTTGTGGGGTCCAGTATGTGTGTGCCTATCTGAATATTGAAGTGTTTCACAGCATATGTAGGTTGGTTCTGTGTGTCTGTATGTTAATCCCTCTATTTTCTCATTGGCTCGACACAAAATGTCAGCAAGCAAAGCTATTAGCGACCTTTCATTCAGCTCTACTGCTGCTGTGTGTACATCTGGGATCTGTGCTTGTAAAGGAAAATCCATGCTATACATGTAAAGTCCTTTACATACACACTTAACAAAGAGGTAGGTAAAAGCAATGTTGTAGTTAAATACATACAGGAAGTCATTTCGATGACAAAATGCAGGTTGGAACTGATAATGCATAAAAGTACAGATTGATTTTCTTTAAAAAGACATTCATAATGTTTAGCCAGTACAAGCTCTACGCAGCATTAATAACATTTTCCTCCAACTATCCATTTCCTGGAACTGCTCATGCACAGGATTGCAGGTGGGCTGAGGCCCATCCAAGCTGGCTTTAACCTAGAGGTCTGGTGCATTTTGGACAGGTCACCAGTTCATCACAGACCAAACACACAACAATTCATGCTCGCATTCACACCTATGGACAAATTTAGTCACCAGTTCACCTACAGTGCATGTTTGTGGGAGGTGTGTTTGCTGCAGCACAGAGAGGGAACCCATAGAAGCACAGGGAGAACATGCAAACCTCACACAGAAAGGCACCAGGTCTAAATTCAGAACCTTGTCGCTGTGAGTCACGCCCCACCATCCTGCAGAATAAAGCCAGGATTATTGCTTACTATGCAAAATTAAGACATCCCTTATCATTGCTTCTCCTGAATGAATTCTAATATTCTAAAGGCTAAAATAAACCATTAGCCAAGTCTAACAAAGAAATACTGATATTTTAATGTATTGTATTGATCAGTTTGTACTGGGGCCACAGAACATGAGCCTGAGCAGATATACAATATATCACAGGTCATCTGAAATCAGTTTTATTAATTATATATATATTAATTGTAAATGGCATTGCAGTTCCTGGTCACTGCTGTTTCAAGGGTTACTTTAATCAAAGTTACTTTCTTAATGATGATACTTGATGTCATTTCCATTATAGCACTGATCCCACCAAACAAAATCAACTATATTAGAAGACCAAACATGTTATACTTCTAATAATCCACATCAAAGATAACATTTGGAGTGACGTATCATAAAATACCCTGCATCCACTTCACTTTGTTGGTAGCTCACGTTAAATCAACTGTAATCTTACCACTTTACATTTTAATGGTAGAAAGCCAAGGCCAGCCTTTCAGGAATCTCATGTCAGAATCCAAACGGAAGCTTTATTTCATCCCCAGCGGTGTTATCCACCTCCCAGCATGGATTTATTGCATAATCCAACAAATCTGACATGATTCCTGAAGTACCTATTTACTACCATTGACATGAATCCAGCAAATCCCACACTGAGTCCTGTGGGGCCCTCTAACCTGCAGAACACTCACCAACAGATCCCAGTGGAACCATGCAGATCTCATGATTTGTTTCTGACGTCATGTCTGAACACGACAACGCTATGAATGCTACACAAATGCCCAGTTCGTCGCTGACTGTTCTGCATCCTCAGCATTCCCACGTGACTCAGTTTTTACTTCCATCGTATGTTACAGTAATTCTTCTTTTATTATTCACTGAGTGGACGACACCTTTTAGGCACTCCATCCTCTCTTCCAGTGGAGATGCTTTCCTGCTTCCTCTCTGCTATGCTTACATTATTTTGCTGATATCCTTTGTTTTTACCTTAAACAAGGGAAAGCTGATCCTGTATTCTTATAAATCTGACATTGAGAGGGAACCACCACATTTTTAATCACTTTTCTTCTTTCTTTAGGACTGCGTGAGCATCACATACAAACAGCACAAGCTTTTTGGAGCAGTTCCAGCTACAATAAGAATGATCAGGTCATTGACTCTTTGGCAGATACTGTATAAGATGCTGATGCTTTTATAAAGACAAATATGGAGCATACATGGACTTGGCTGACACTCTTGCCCTGCATGTGTCGTAACGCTACTGGAGCAGCTACAGAGGCTCCCGAGGTCCAAGGACCAGAGGAAATATTGTCAGTATCTACTTTGTACTACTGGCTTAACCAAACAGCTAGACTGGGGCATGCAAATAAGAAAATCTTCATAATAAAATATGACTCAGTGAAGAAATGAATGAATTCAACTGGGAGCCTTTGACTCAGTTTAATATTCATTTACCCTGAAGGCATTTGTTCTTCTGTTTGTTGTGTTATTGTTTAGGAGGATGACAGTAAAACATCATTTAAGCAGAAAAAAGGAGGGGACTCAGACAAACAGCCACAATAAATAAAAAGATCTATGGCTGCCGCAGCGAGTGAGAGGAGCAGTATGTTCTACAACTATGTCGTGGTTTTTAGGTTTTATTTGAGCTATACTTCTTACTCAGTTTTGTTCTTTCTCTCTCCTGGGTCATGGTTTGCTCCCCACTTCATGTCTTTGTCTCTTTCCTCCTGTTGTTTTCCTGGTGTCAGTTTCTCTTCATGCTCCTTCAGAATCTTTGTTTTGTCTTTTTTTGGACAACTTGTTTGGATTAATTTGTTTGGACCACCTTTGTTGGTCTTTCACCTGGATTTCCAGCTGCCTTTAGTTTTTTTGTGTTGCCTGCTTCTGTTTCCACTTTCAGTAAAGGTACCTTTTGTTCAATAGACCTTCCCCGTTTGTAACATGTCTGCATTTGAGTCATCGACTGTGAACTGAAAACCTTGAAATGTACCAAGAAATGACATAACAGTCACTTTGACAGCAGAATGAAAGCTCACGAAAATGGACAATAGATATATGAATCATATAAACCCCACAGTGACTTATATAAAAGCAAGGACAGCTTCACACACCAACAATCTATATTAGATTTCTATCCTCAATTTTAATCATTTTAACTATTATTATCATTGAATGGATTTTTATTCTTCATACCTATTCGGGTAACTTTATTTTATTTTTACTATGATGAACACAACTTCAATAATCGTCCATCCCTGTTCTTATGTCCAGTTTTCCTCTTTTATATAAAGCACCAGGTGCATGCATTTGCTTGTCATTTATTTGTTGCAAGTCCATTTGAGATGCATTTCTTGTATAGGTGCCCCTCAAAAAAAGTGTTTCATTATAATTTAGGTAAAACCTACCTCTGTCCAGAAACGCTTCACATTTTAACTGCATTGTTGACTGTTGAAATGGCAAAGTTTAACTTTAAAATACTGAGTGAAAATAATAATCATAATTATTTTAAATAATTTACATTGTGGTTATTTTACAGCTTTACAGCTTTACAGATGTTGGTGAAAGTATTTGGACAAAGCTGGGGTGGCTGTTTGCCTTTGCTTCCAGGCTTTATGCTAAGCTATAGGCTGAACATGTCCAGAGTCATGTCCTAGTCATGCTTGACCTTGCTGCTCATTTTTCATCTCTGGACGTCTCTGCAGAAATATCTCTCTTCCTTCTCACCCATTTCAAATATCTGTGCTGTGTTCCATGACTCCAGCTATTTCCATTTTAATTCACATGTAAAACTGGTGAGAATGGGAAAAAGTGTAACAGTGAACAAATCAACTTATCATTTGTATACAGTGTACACTTCCATCAAACCCCGGTGTCGGCTGGAATGGCTTTGTGACAGATCAGGGTAAAAGTGTGTGTCTTTACATGCGAGTCCGTCTGTGTTTTTCATCTGCATGAATGCTTTAAGACAAGGTTTGGCATATGTGTAGATTTTATGTGTCTGTTCATGCAGGATTTGAAGCAGGTGAGCTTCCATGACTGAGCCAGACATGGTTGATTTTCTTTGTGTGTGAGTGGGCGGTTGGATGTCTTCTTGTGTGTCTGTACATTTTATTCATCCTCCCATCTCTCTAAGGAACAAGATGTGGAACATAGTTTTCCGTAAGAATGAATTCATTTTAATTTAACAGGGTTAATTTGATACTTCAAGAGGAAGGGTTAAACTTAATTTGGGAGCATATATAGAGTCAAATTGGGGTTTCCATTACCAGACTGAGCCATATTATTATTAGCAGACTGAACCATTTTATGTGCCTTCATTCCCACCACTCTCCATTCCCAACCACATGGCTTCTATAATTTTCCCTTCTTATGTCTTTTAAGTGTTCCAGGCTAACTTTCCTACGTCTCAATAGACTTGCTAATGTTGTAATGGTTGAACTGTTCCAACAATTCTCATAGTGCAGCAATGAATAATGCTATTAGTTACATCTATTGATTTTAGGTTTGATTTAAAGTAACAGACACTATGTGTGCAGCCCCCTTCCTCTGGTAATCTGTGCCACCTGTGATGTGGTTACAGGAATATGAACTCATGTTCAGTCTGTTTCTTGTTTTCTAGGGATACTTTTAGTCCAGAAATCAAAAATAAATAAATAGAATAAAATAAACAACAAGGGAATTAGAAGAAATAGAAGAAATTAACTAAAGATTACCTTGAATACCAGGAATTTGTGGGGTTTTCACTTATACCTTCTCAGGAAAGCTTAAATGTGTTATTTGAGCCATAGCGGATGTTCCCACAGGTCTGGAACCGCTGCAATAAAGTGTGAACGCCGTTGAGCTACTGAGTTAGCATGGACTTGATTTTGATTTGATTTATTTATTCAGCACATAATAAAAACAGTGCAAGGAGGAAGCGAAGCCCTGAGGGCTTGAACAGAGTTTAATATAAGACAGGGCCATTACTGTATCTTTAAGAAATGTTTCCAGCACCTTGTTAGATTGATGCCACCTTGGATTCCGACTGTTATGAAATCATCATTTTGGTTTCAGAGCAGCTGGACCTTCAAGGAGCTACAGTGTACTTCTGCTCTCAGACACATTACTCATATTAGAGTGTTAATGAAAAAACATCAAGTATGTTTGTGAGAGTTTCTGTGTCTGTGGTTGTGTTTTTGGTTGGTGGGTGTTTGTCTTTGGCTGCAGCGCTGCTAAAACATGGCAGTCAAACACCTGTAATCTCCTCCTGAATGTGAGGCGTGTAAAATATGCACGCCCACCTCATCTCTGTGCTTTTCCAATCCAAAATGTAATCATGCCCGTGTGTCTCCACTGTTTATCAACCATTTCCATCATTTCTTTCTTAACACAATAACATGGAAATGTAATCAAACACATAAGATGCAATTCAATTGAAATTTTCCGCAGGGTGTTTTAGCTGCAGTATGCTGATGGTATACTTACCTGCTAAGGTGGCATTACTGTGTTGTAGATTCCTCCCTTCTTTTTAACCATTAATTACTGACACAAACCTCCTTGACGAATGTAATACTTCACTGTAACGCTCTCTCTCAGGCTGACACACTATGGATAAAGCTTATTTCAGTCACTACCCAGAAGTCAGGACCATAGTTGTGAGTTGGAACATAGATCGACTGGCTTAGCTTTGCCTTAGGGCGCAACATACCACCTGTCCACCTCATGCTCCATTTTGCCATTACTCATTAACGAGACCCCAAGATATACGTAACTCCTACATTCGAGGCAGTAACTCCCAACCCAGAGGGAGCAGTCCACCGATTTCAACAGAGAACCACAGCCTCAGATCTGGAGGTGCTGACTCTCATGCCGCTTCACTCCCTGCTGCAAACCATTACAGTGCATACTTACCCATGCATACCCTTCTAAACTGGCATATTTCTGGGTTCAGTATGTTAATACACTAAGTTAAGGTGAAGAAGTAATTGTCAGGTCGAGAAATGATCTGCTGAAAAAAAAGATAGCAAACATCGGCATGTTAAACACTATTCTTATTTAATGTGATATATAAAGGCTTAAGGTCAGGGTTCATGTGTGACCTCAGAGGATTAAAGATGGAAGTACAAACTTCTTATCTTCAAAAAAAAGAAATCAAATATCACAACTCACATTCATACGTTCATTCACATGCATTGTTTTTCCTCCAGAATTCAGTGGGAGAAATGAGCTTTAGACTTTCCTGCTAACATTTTGAACCTTGAGAGGAATGGGTTCAGTTCATTTCTCAAACAGTCATGTAATTGTCCATTGATTATTCTTGTAGTCGTTGGTTTACATAATGGTCCAAATATGGTCATGGTGTGTATTGCCACTTTGGTAAGTCCAGGAAAACAAACTCAGGCATCTCCTGTAGCCAGAAGGAGGCAGGGTCACAAACTCCACACTGCTCTTTCAACGCCACATTTGCAAGTTCCATTTGTAGAGTCCTGTTTGTCCTCCTGTGAAAAAATGTCAAGGATTCCTCTCTGTGATAGCATTTTTTTGTCTCTGTGACAAGCTGTGACACAGAGGATGTCCTCACAAAAATCGTTCCTCTCTGCATGATAAAATCTGACGTACATCCAAAAGCTGGGCATTGTCTATTCATCGGCTGCTGGAGGTATGCAAGGTGCCCTCTGAAAAACATCACTGAGCTGTGACTGTACATCCTGTGCTAATACCTCAGCCAAGAGGGATTTGTTTAATATAACATTATTATAACATTACATCAGTTCATGTCTTTCCTTTTCCATCTAGAAGTCAGACACAGCATCCATACCTCACTATCTCCCCATCTATTTTTATGTTATCCTTAAATCCACCATATTCTCAGTGAACACTTGTATGCCCGTTGTCGTGCTGTGAGGGAATGAGAGAGGACCCATGAGGATCGCTCACACTGGGCTTTGGGCTCAGTTATTCTTTTTCTGCAGGTTCGTTTCTTCAAAGCGTCCATGTCTAGCTCCTTAATAGCTTTTAATACGTTATTCCAGTTTTGACAACTGCAACACAGAAACAGGCTCACAGGCCTTGTAGAGCTTATTACAGGAAGAACGATGCAAGTCATCTCAGAAGACTGCAGTTTTTCACTGCAGACGTTTCTCATTTTTGATATTGCCGTCACACATGCATGTTGTATAGGCCTATGCTGTGTGTTGGCTTTGCTGAACATAGTGTAAGATATACGTAGCAGCAGCAGCAGCATATGCATCCTATCAGCAGAACTGGAGCTACTGTACTGAGCTGGTTGTGTCGTGCCTGTTCAAAATCCCTTTGATGAAGCAAAGCCGTTATGTAAAAAGACCTTGTGGTCCAGATAGAAGCCTTTTGCAGTCTGGATTTATCCCGCGGGCCACTAGTTGCTGACCCTGTTACAGTATCGTGCTTTGACCATTCTTACACTGCCATGTGAATATTTGGCCTCCTGCAGCAAAGACACTGATAGATGCTTTAGACATGCAACTAACCTAGCAACTAACATAGCAGCATTAAAGCTATCAGCAACCTATAATGCCTCAATATTATCTTAAAGTAAAAGGTTCTCCAAAAAAAGTAGCAAACTTATTCTATAACTCATGACCCGGTAGTCTCTCTACAGATAGCATGTTGTAAATACATACATGCCATAGATATGCCATGTTCCCACCTTTAAGGAAAACAACTTCTTATATTTGAGCCATGCGTCATGAACTTTATACGTCCTTCTCACTCAAAGTCCTTTCAACTTGGACTTTCTTTAGGATTCTTAAGGGGTCTGTGAATTCCATCTGTCTTTACTGTGTTTTCTTCACACGTGAGTAATCTGTAAATGTCCCGCTTAAAACAAGCAGAGCATTAATTCTGCATGTCCTCCAACTGGCCGACATTCTTTCCACGTGCTCCCTGCTCTCTCCTGTCCAATCTGCAGTTTATCTTTTATTAAAGATATGACTTTTTTTAAAATCTGAGTTGCTTTAGATGTAGAAGCTGAACACAGAAGTGATGATGCAATCAAAATGCTAAATGTCCGCAGCCACTCCTACAGCTCTTTGTGATCCGTGATTCATCACCAGCTCGTCTCGCCCTAATGAACTCGGACACTAATTACAAACCCCCCTTCAAACAGAAAACACCGGCACCTCCAACTCAATTACCTCATTCATGTTGTCAAGTCGCAACTACAAAGCGGCTCGCGCTCCTCTCCGGCGGGCATGTTGTTAATATTTGATGTGATGCGCTACTTCTTACAAATAATCCTGACACCATCATTGTTTCTGCTGATGTGGAAACTCTGAGGTTGTTTGGCAGAGAGAGAGAAATGTAAGGGGCTGATTAAGAAGGTGGCAGAGGCACTTAAATAAGACGTTTGAGGGTGATATAAATTTGATTCACACAATTGAACTGTTAAAAAGAGAGGACTGAGACAGAGGAGTGGAGAATTATTAGGAGGAGAATCGGTGAACTGAATAAGACAGTTATAGCTCTAGGATTTTAAGTGATAATGTAAATTTTGATAGAACAGAGCTGGATAAAGGACTGACAGGATTTACAGGGAGGGGGAGGGAGAGACTGATGAGTAATTATCTGTGTGACTGATACACTTGACTCAGAAATATAGGTTACAAGCTCTTTATTGAAGTATTCAGGACATTGTTGGATGGTGATGAGAGGGGGGAGAGCCAGATATAGAGAGTTGAGGGACTTTAATGTACTTAACTGAGGCGTTTGGGTCAATTTTATTGTCACTGATATAATTAAACATATTTCATTCCAAGTTCCTAGACAGTGTGAGAGAGGTATGTAACAGCTCTCACATCAAGCTGATACTTCAGTAATTCCCTGGTGGGAAATTTATCAAGCAGCAAAGCCAGTCTTAACCAAGCCAGAGACATGGATGGAATACAGATACATACGTCAAGGCAGTGAGATACAGTTAGATGCTATAGATTAGAAGTAGAGAAAACTATGATACACTTAAGAGTCAGAGTTATTTCTGCAGCATCGGGGATATACGCTTCAGTTTATTTAATTAGGCCTTGACCTGAGGGCGAAACCTCAAGACCACAATTGGTTTACTGACCGTACTCTTCACAGTTACATTAAAGCTTTCCCTGTTTTTTCACTCATCTTTACATCACTTGGCTCCAGACACCTGATTTGCCGTTGTCAGCCATGCCCAGTGCCCACTGTTTGCATGGGTCAGAGAAATGTCAACAGATGAGTAAACAGGATTAATAATGGGTACAATCCTGCATAACTAACTAGCTACCTACTGTATAGCTATAATCATGAAAAACAGACTTAATATATACACCGATCAGCCATAGCATTATAACCACTGACGGGTGAATTGTCTTGTTGCAATGGTACCAGTCATTGGCAGTCAGTGAACAACAACAATATATGGTAGAATTTGAACCATTTAGGACTGGAAGTTGGGATAATCCACAGAATTTTGATGCTACATGTCTACAAATCTGTCCTGTTGGCTCTCAAAAGCCCAGCAGACCATAGGGACACAGTGATCCTCCCAAGTTGATATCGCAACGTCAGGCTGGTAAATCTTCCTTCTGTGCATTAGGCTAAGTAAAATGAAAGATTTGTTATTTCTTACTCTTTCACTCCAAAATATGTGAACATTAGGTTGCTCTTATTGCCACACCAGAATCTTAGAAGGTCAGTTATTTCATGCCTAATAATAAAGAAATGTAGTTTAAATCAGCCATCATATACATTTTGCACAGAAGCATGTGTGCTGTTATTCCCAGTCTTGTTCAGCAACACTTTATTCATTCATTCATTCATATTCCGTCACCACTTATCCTGTGTACCGTTCCGGGGAGCTGCAGCCTATCCCAGCTAACTTTGGGCAGGAGGCGGGGTTCACCCTGGACAATTCACCAGTTCATCACAGAGCCACACATAGAAAGACAAACAACCATTCACATTCACACCTACCGTCAATTTAGACTCACCAGCTCACCTCTACTGCATGTTTTTGGTGGTGGGAGGAAGTCAAAGAACCTGGAGAGAACCCACACAGACACAGGGAGAACATGGAGACTCCACACAGAAAAGTCCCAGGTCCTCAGGTGGATTTGAAGGCAACAACGCTACCCACTACACCACTGTGCTTCCCTATTTACAGTGTATAAAAGAAAACCACATGACAATGCTCTGGTCGGCCTAACAATCAGTGTACACTTTCTTTCCTTAGATGCTCAGAGGAGGCGTTGAGGACACGTTCCTCTCCCAAATAGCAGAACCATCTCGAATGGCTTCAGGACCTGGAACACCGCGCCCAAATTGGTGCCCATATCCTCCACTCCACATCTCATGGAACAAGCCTCCATCACATCTATATACAACCCACACAGCCTCGAATAAAGAGATAAGGCAGGATCTACAGGTGGCTGCTGAGAAACATCTCTTAGAAACTGTGAAAGCAGAAAAAGTCCCTTTGCCCCTCCGTGTTCCAAAGATGACGAGAAAATGTACTTGTCCTCTCTCTGTCTTGTCCTCACAGACTTCAATACAACAATGAACCTGTGCTTTTCAGGTCCACCCATCCATGTCTTACTACCAGCAAGGCCACACTCCACCCCTGAAAAGATCTCAAGTACTGTACCTGCAAAACAGTGTACCAAACACAAAGAACCCAATCACTAGCATATTTAAGAAAATCTTGTGTGTTTACCTCAATGAACAATTTGTTTACTTTGTTTAATGTTAATCTGAATATGGAAGCTTTTAAAGAGTTTTCTTTTATTTTTACAATATTTATTCACTACTTTATTATTAATAAAGCACCAAACTATGCTGAAAACTGTATTTTATTTATATAGTAGCTGTGTGTGTGAGTTTCAGAAATAGAATTTCCTCAGTGTTACAGCTCAGTGTTATAGATCAGAGTAAACGTTCTCAACATCCATTCTGCAATATTTAAGTTGGCACAATTCTGCCACGACGCACCGTATTCTTTCCTTCTTTCATTAATTGTGTGATCTCTCATTCTTTTCTGCATCAGAGCCTCATGAGAAACAGGTAAAACGGCAAAATACCTCATAAAACTGGATGAACAAAGGATTTTTTAGGGCTGTATGTCATTGAAACTACAGATGAACTACCATTCATTCAGTGGTTCTCCCAATAAAAAACTCACCAGTCTAAGTGCTTCAGAAGTGGACACACATTTACAGATGTCATCCAAGACCACAAATATACAAACATGGTGTGAACAGTCAGGAGAATTGACCTGCCTCTTGTGTTCATCAATAAACTGGCCACTGATTGGCTGTTGTTTCTCTTTGTCCATTATATTTTTCCGCAGCTTAGATCAATCCGTTCAGACTACATCTGTAACCTCCACACACCAAATGATCTTTTCAGACCACTGATCCAGTCGAGCCTCAGATCAGGGTTTGCCTTCCAAACGTCTGGATATAAAATGACCTGATAATCTTAAGGTGAGAGTCCAGCCTCAGAAAATTCAGATGAAATGGCCTGTAGGTCAGATAGATGTAACAGAAAAGGTTAGAAGTGTTCAACTGTTCCAAGGATACTGATGCCTCTGGTAAGATATGTGCATTTTATCTTTGACTTTTTGTTTTCGCTATAAGAAGAAAAAACACAGATTTCTACAGGACTTAAATGTGGTCTAACAATTATTGTTCTATGTAATCATGCTGATATTAGGTTTGTGGATTAATATTTTAACAAACATATGTGACTTATGCTAAACAATGGCCACCTTTAAAATTACCCCAAATACCCTCTTCTATTAAGGCGTTTCTTATTAATGCTCATGTAATCCAGTGATTAAGTCTTTTAATACTCCCATGCATTTAAATTTGAAATACCCCTTGCTGTCCCATGTTCCCTGAAAGGCCATTACTAGCCATTTTAAGCACATACTAATAATTGCCTTGACAAATCCAGGTCTTGGTATGAATCAGCACCTTGATGGAGGACGGTGGGCAGATTTATTTAGAGCTGTTAGTCTGCCAGCAGATTATAAGTGCTGCATAAATTCGTAAGACCTTTTTCACCAGTGCACAAGCCTGAAGGGTTTAGTTTCATTTGCATTTTCTTTATTTTGCGATGGAGCCAATTGCATCGTAATTTCATTCCGCTGTGTACCTATCTGGTGGATAGTCTGAATGACAATAAAGTTAAGCTTGAACCTTGAATCTTGAATTTACATTAATGTGTGTCACTGTTATATAATATTTGAACAAGGGGACATCTTTGTGATTTGTGCCATATCTGACCAATGACCATAAAACAGAATGGAACAGAATGACTGGCGGACATGTTTAGAGGGTCTGGTGTAATGGAACAAGCTATTTCACACTCTCTAGGTAGGAAAAAAATACATTACATTCACATTTAAATTTCAAGATAATGGTAAATATACTACTGCTGAAGAGTAGATCAACAGAGACACAACATCAGGACAAGATGCATATAACACTACAAGACATTAACCACCATAAGCACA
Source organism: Chaunax sp. Z400 (assembly GCA_037577475.1). Taxonomy (NCBI): domain Eukaryota; kingdom Metazoa; phylum Chordata; class Actinopteri; order Lophiiformes; family Chaunacidae; genus Chaunax; species Chaunax sp. Z400. The sequence goes on along the minus strand of CM075189.1, from coordinate 32,988,786 downwards.
TCACATAAGGTTGAACCAGAAAATAAAAACTCTTGAGTGTACAGGAAAGACTGTTTTAATGTACATGCATCAAACCATCTATTAGTTGAGAAAGCATTTTATTTTTCTTACAAAAGGTATTCATGCTGTGTCCAAAATCACACACTTCCGTTAGTATACTCACATGTAGTATACTGCATACGAGTATACTTACTTGTGTAAGTGTGTGAATTTCAACATTGTAGTGCAGTGTACTTACCATTACTGACAGCTGCAACATTTGACCATGAACATCACGTCACTTTCAAAAATATCTTATGACCTTTTCATTTGACTACAATGAACGGCTCAATGTGCTCCACGTTTCATCTGAAATGGTTCTGCCTGCTTACTTTTATTTATATGTTGCTGTTGTTCTCCCCCATGGTCGTCTCGTAAGCCCCTCCCCTTCCTGTTATGTAGCAAGGATGGCGTTTATTATGGGTGAGAAGTGTGAATCGTTCCACACTCTATTCATGGGTCGTTTTGAGTGTGCCATCCAGGTATCTATATATGGTATACTGCATTTTGGCATACTTAGTAGTGTGAACGTGTTTATACACTCGAACTGGCTTTCAGTGCCATTTTACATTTAAGATAAGATATCCCTTTATTAGTCCCACAGTGGGGAAATTTACAAAATGAAATTTACAAAATGAACAAAAAGTCTACCAGTAGTAAGCACATAATCAAGCTGAAGACAGAAAGAAAGAAAGACATGGTTAAAATAGAGTTATAGGGGTTAAGGTAGGGTATAATAATCAACGAAACCATTAGAAAATATTGGTAACAAAATAATATTACTGTTTAGGTTCCCTTAAAAATAGAACATCTTGAACCATGAGAATGTCTGCAAAGCACCAATCAAAAGCAGTGCCTATCAGACACCAGCTGGGCTGGGACCCAACGAGTGGGCTGTGGACAGATTAAACTGAATCCCTAAATCATGTCTGCAGAAGCAGTCGTCGGGCTTTAACTGGAAAAAGTCTAATTCAGTGTGGAGCTCGATGCTGTGTGATGGTGCCAAAACATTCGATGTCTCTGTAATGGAAGATAAACTGCAGAAAACAGTGTAGGCTAGTAGGTTATTAGCCTCCAAAAACGGGTCATTTCAACAGCCTTGTCTGTCATTATGTCTGCTCAGATAAACTAAAACATCTTCCAAGCGGAAAGGTTGAAATGTGATTTTAAACGTATTTGACTCGAAAGCAACGGAAAATAAGGATTAAAGTTTATATTTAGACAAGGAGCAGGCTGTGGTCTGTCAGACTGTGGTAGCAAGCTGACCACGAAGAGATTACCTCTGTCCAGCAGAGAAGCAGTCAAATCATTGTCCTCAGTATGAAGTAGAAAATCCCAATCACATGCAAGTCTTTCATGTCTCTTAATCTGGCTTCTTCTAGAATGGCTTGACTTCTGAAATCTATGTAATATGAAATAAAAAAGGACCCTTGCTGTCTTCTGTGATTATGGAGCTGCCACACAATGGTCTTCCCTTCTTCTCCCACTGTTGCCATTCCACATGATTCAGCTGTTTCCTTGAGGGAATCTGAGACAGCAACCGTAAGAACTGCCTGACTTCTTTTACTGAAGTGAAATTCCTTTGTTGTGACATTCCCTGACTGGCATTTTACTCATCAACGTTGATGGTGTTTATCACTCTATTAACGCTATCTTGAGGCAGCAGAAAGCGCCTGAACTATTAACCAGCAGAAGACCTCGTCTTTGCTAATGGTGCAGTGTTTCTCCTGCTATATACGGGCTGCATTATTCTGACAGTAAGTCCACATAGATGGAGGTGTGCACTTTGCTTGTTACACACTTATTCTGCACGGATAAGCTCTCACATCGTCTGAACCCACATGTACATTTTCATCCAATAGCAGCCTGCTGGTAAGAATTATATTCTCACACCAGCATGGAAGATTGCACTGTGAACCTGGACTGTGTCTCTGACCTGTTGGATGTGAAGAACATGGAACATTAATGAACTGATTAGGATTTCAATTATTTAATGAAGTTAAGCTGCTGCTCATGCATAAATGGACAGACATTGGAGACACACTGACTTGTGCCATTGACTTCAACCATGTGCTCTAGATCCTGTAAAATTGGGCCCTGAGTTTCTTAGGGGGATCTCATGGACAATATATATCATGCATGAACAAGTGCTCATGCTAGCCACTTAGCTTTTCTTATTTTGACTATAAAACAAGGCCGGCAGTAGAGATGGGCAGGAGTGGGCTCAGCCCACCCAAATCTGCATCTTGCCAAACCCCATCAAAAGTGAAGAAAATGTATTTTATTTGATCAGCCAATGGAAAAATAGCATAGAATATACCGATATCATTCTTGGCTTTTTGATTGGGTGGGCAGTCGACAGCCCGCCTCCAAAGTCACCCACTCACTCTTCTCATTGTGTCAGATACACAGAGCGTGATTTGAAGCACACCTACCTGCTATGAGCTTTGTGAATGTTGTGCTGCTAGCGAAAGCACATAGCTTGACATGCATTCATTTAGTTTATCCAAAGCGACCTGCAACACTTGCTGTGTTATGTATTGATTTCTTAAGCATGTAAACAAGCCTAGTGCTGCTTCCACTTCTAGCAATGCTGCTGCTAGCACAGTGATGTTACCCTCCACAAACACTGATCCAAAGCTGTCTCCTCTCTCGGGTGCCTCAGCCCCACCTCCTCATGTAGCTGGCGACTTGAATGGTGATACACTATCTCAGCCAGTGTTAGCTCGCTACCCAAAGCGTGCATACGGTGCTGCATTAGCCATCAATCATGCCTGGTACCGCACACGACCGTGGCTCAAGTAATCTCTCCTGCGAAAGGCATGTTGAATATATAAAATGATGCAAAAACATATAATAATGATAATAATAATAAAAGTAATAAATAACGAGATAAAGAACTGTTTTTTTCATTATTTATTAAACAATTACGATTGAAAATATTATAAATATTATTACTGGAATGTTGACTTTGCCAGTCTGTGTGTCCCTGGCTCTCATGTGTATACAACAGTATTTCAAAATCAGAAAATCGGCTTTTAGCCTACAAGCCGGCTCACAGCCTCACTGCACAACGGCACTTTTCTTTTCCCTTACCCTGTCTTATATCATCTTTGCCATGTACTGGGGGAAGATAATGATATGTACATATATTCAACCTGGGCTACTTGCCTCATAGGGAGCCACTGAGCAGACAATTCTCTTCTTTCCACACTCAAACTCTCTCTCCTGTTTTGTTTTTTTCTTTTTATACCTCTCTTCTTCACGAGACACAGGGCATTTGTTATTTGTCCCCTAACCTACTCTGTTTTCTCCCAGAATGTTTTATAAATAGGGTGCTGCTTAGCATATCAAAAGGCGAGGAGAGAGAGAAAGGGGCACAAAGAGAGAGAGACCAAGGATGGTGCAGAGACAGTGAGGAAGAGGAGACTGGGAAAGAATGTATGGAGCTTTGTGGCACTGTCACTCATCGGCTGAGAGTTGATATAAGAGATTGGGTGTGATCTATGGTGATCAGCTGTGGGTGGCAGACTCACTGTTTTCATTTAGATACTGATGTCCTCTTATCTGACCCTAGACTGTCTATTTGACCACATAACATTAAGTTTGCATGTCTTACACTGACTTGTACTTAGGGCAGGGCAATTAAATGAAAATAACTGAAAACTGATATTTAATAATAATAATAGCAATAATAATACATTTTATCTATAGAGCGTTTTTCAAGATTCTCAAAGACTGTCCTTTAAAAGAAACTAAAAAATGCTATGTCGTGTTCTACCTCCGCCCTGTCCAGTTACCGTCAGTCATGAAAAACTAATGTGCATGCAAAGTCCCATGGATGACAGGAGCTCAAAGTCAGAGCCAACAATGTGCTCCATATTCCCCTCCATCTGATGCAACACATTTATTTTTGCTATTGGCTCCATGAACTACCAGCGCTGAGGACCAGACATATGCGGGTCTAGGCTCAAGACATCCAGGACTGAAGCAGCGTCAGTCCACAGGACCTACAAGACGGACTCAAAGCTTTAGCATCGCGCTCACAACTGCTGTGTTCACTGTTCACAGCTTTTAAAAGTGTGCAAAAACTCCATTCACCCCAGTCTGAAATGATTTTAAAAACAAACACTCTGCACACACACAATAAGTGGTTATAGAGAGAGAGGGGGTAAATGTGACTTCCTATCAGTGGGACACCTGAGCCTGGGAGGATGCACACAACTGCTCTATTCTGTCAGGGATGGATGAGAGGATGTAGCTCCTGGTCCACAGCTGTCATTCGCTTCCTGGACTTGCTCTTGATGTAAGATAGGCTCACAAAGCTCCGTTCACAGACATACTGTACATCATCGAGAATGGAAGCAGAAATGCAATGGCACTAAATGAAACTACTCCTCCTGTATCAATCACCAAACCCTGTCCAAAGCCTTGTCTTGCAATGAGCAATCTCCCCTCAACTCTTCCAGCTCCTCTTGTGACAGCAGTGGCAAGTTTCAACAAGTCTGTGCACATGAACTCCAAGGATCATGGATCCTACAGAAAATAGTGATTAAATCTTTTGCAGAGGATTTACAGATGCAGAGAGATAAGGTCAGAAAGTGTGCTGCTGTTCGAATGATCACTGCACTAGAGAAACATGTACAGCCTGTTGTGACAAGTTGTGACATGGGGAAATGGGCATGTGAGGCAAAGTTTGATGATGTATGAGGCGGGTAATGTCATGCGTTTTTATTATAAGCTTCTTTTTTTGGATGTCAGCAACATCAGAATTTTTTTTTCGCAGCATCCCTGATAAACCCAGATGCCACCCCCAAGAGGAAACAGTAAGATGAGCTTATATCCAAAAAAGAATGGTAATTCAATTGTTTGGCCACATTTGGACAGTGTTTATAAAAGCATATAAAAAATGTTCACAAATTGTAATCGAGGCAAAAGTTTGAAACATGTTAATTTAAATTAATGATTGATAGTTATATCATCCAGCCCTACTAGTAGATTTGGGAATAGTGATACTTCTAATAACATTTCATTGGCTGGACTTTTTTATTACAAAAGTTAAAACTGTT